>JAKSZT010001078.1:2490202-2635839 GCA_026826555.1 Tolypeutes matacus | reverse complement strand
GCAAAGAAGAGACAAGCTAGCACCACCTAATCTTAAAAAAAAAAAAAGAAAGAAAGAAAGAAAGAAATAAAAAAGAAGAGTGGGAGGAAAGAGGAAAGAAAAGCAAGAGACAACAAATAAACAGAGTAAAACCAAACAACCACACAAGCAAGCAGTCAAACAAAACTAAGGAAGAATGGTGTTCCTTCTTGGGGCCTTGTGGAACCTCTCAGCCTGCTTGTATTTATCAATCAATTGCCCTGCAAGGTTTTATCTGCAGGTTTTGAGGGAGATTTTAACTATTAAACTAAATTAAAAAGGAAATTCATTTTTTAAAAAAGTGACTGTCTTTTTTTTTTTTTTTTTTGGTGAAATAAGGGACCCAAAAGAAGTCCTCTTCTAGACCACCCCTTTCACCAAGGGAACCCTAACTAGGCTTGTGGAAACTAATCAAGCACTTCCCACTTCTTGGCCTCCCCAGGGGAGCTGAAGCTCTGATACTTGTTGGTGCAGAATGCTAAAATTGGCTGACACTGCCTCCTCTTGAGCCAAGCCTCAGTGTCACCGGGTTACTGGGTAAATCAGGCTTCCTCAGTAGATTTGCCTCTCCCCTCAGCCTGGTGCTGCTTCAAGCTGGCTTATCTTCTCCTCAAAACTATGAGGGGGTCCAGGCAACCAAATAAGCAGAAAGGAAACCCCTCTCCACCTTCTGTTAGAACCCTCCCACTCTCAGGGAATGCTCCCTTTCATCAGGTTGCCGGCGAGAGTTGGGGCGTATCCCTGGGCCGCGAGGTAAATCAACTTCCTCAGCAGATTCATCACTCCCTCAGCCTGGTGCTGATTCAAGGCAGCTATTTTGTTCCCCCATGCTGCAAGGGGTTCCAGGCAGCCAAATCCACAGAATGGAAACCCCTCTCAACCCTTTGTCAGAACCCCCCTACTCTTGGAGAATGCTCCCTCTCACTGGGTTGCCAGCAGGAGTCACAGCTCAAACCATGCCTTTTCCCTGAGGGTGGGGCTCAGCCATCTGTGTTAACCACCACAGGCAGGATTAAAACTCATGATTCTCTTCCAAGGAATCCATGCCATCGAGCTCCCTCCAGATAGATGTCCCTGAGTTTCTCACTCTATGTGCCCACAGCACAGACCCCCGGACAGGACCCTGTCCCCAATCAGCCATCCTCAGAGAGCAAGTCAGTGAGTGCCCTCTTAAACAGACATCATCTTGCCTCTTCCCCCTTGTTGGTCTTTTAGAGAATGTGGCAGATCTCCCCAGGGTGGAAATTTGTTATTCTTTTGGTTATTGTGTCAATCTCCAGCCAATGTGACAAAACCCCATGAATATTTGAACACATTTATATCTATGCCCAGGTGAGCTTCCTTCCATGTATCATCATCTCTGGAAACCCACACCAAAGATACTACCCTACCACAGTTGTAACTCTTCTGTGATCCAGAACTTCTTCAAAAATGAAGCCAATAAAATAGCCAAATGAGATTAATAAGAAAATGAAATAATAATGACAGTTTTAAAAATAAGAAATAAATTACAAAAATAAATAAATAAATAAAAATAAAATTTGGTATAATAAAAATAATGAAAAAATTTTAAAATTCTTTTTGATTTTTTCCCTTTCATCACTGTAAGATCTGTTGTCATATATATACACTGACATTGTCTTCTGCTTATTCCCCCAATGTCTTAGTTTTTTTCCATTTTGTTGTCAAAGAAGTTTTAATTTACACAATAGTCACCAAATATAGGGTACTCCCATATACTCAATATCTTATCCCTTCCCCCTTCCCATATTAATAACATTTTATATGTGGATGGTATGTTTATTACAACTGATGTACAAATATTGAAACATAACTACAAACAATTGTAAATGCTTTACTTTATGGGTTACATTTTGGATCATACAGTTTTATAAACTTTGATGCAATTCAACATGGACTGTATCACTCATAGCAAGATCATGTAGAACACTTCCATTGCCCCCAAAATGCATCCTTTCCCATCTATTCTATTCCTCCCTCCCCCTCCTCTCAGGACCCATGGCAACCACTAGGCTTCACTCCTTGAAGGAAAAAATTCATAGTTACTTGCAAGAACACTGATGTCTTGACACACTGGTTGGCCCTCCCATTTAGGCACCACCCATGCTCTCAAGAGACCCCTTCCCCTCTATTTGAGAACATAGTGGGCCACCCCAGGATGGGAGTCCACCACCTTGTTGCTCATATGTGTCTCCACCCACTGACATAACTCCCTAGAAGCTCCCTAGAAGACTGCTACACACGTGCCCTGTCCCAAATGCCCCCCACATCCACACCCCAAACCAGCAACTCTCATTTGCCATATTGCCAAAAGAACATTCCCAACATTGTACTTTCAACCATGTACCTGCCAATCACAATTTTTCAACTGCTCCCTCCCCCAACCCTCCTTCCAGTTCCATGGACAGTCTAACCCACCCTCCCCTCCCCAAACCCCTGACAGCACAGTACTACCTAACCTAAAAGTATCATTACAGCACTGTCATGCCCCTCCACTGTACAACTATACACTTCCCCATTCTCATAGATTTTGTCCATATGGACATTGGCTCACAAGCTTTTCTCCCTTTCTATTTTATGTAAACCTATCTTCCAGACTCTGGCTCTGTGAGTCTGTTCAATTACCTTAATTCATATCAGTGAGGTCATCTAATATTTGTCCTTTAGTGCTTGGCTTGCTTCACTCAACATAAGGTCCTCAAGATTCATCCATGTTATTCCATGTCTTAATACTGTATTCCTTCTTACAGCTGAGTAATATTCCATTGTATGTATATACCACAAATTATTTATCCATTCGTCTCTTGAAGGGCATTTGTGTTGATTCCAAGTTTTGGCTTGTGAAAAAAGCCACAATGGACAATATTGTGCATATATCTGTTCGTGTCTTGTTTTCAGTTCTTCTGGGAATATGGCCAGGAGTGTAATTGATGGATCATATGTCAGTTCTATAGTTAGTTTTCAGAGGAAATGCCATACTGTCCACCACAATGGCTGCACCATTCTACATTCCCACCAGCAGTAGATGAGGCTCTCCATTCCTCCACATCCTCTCCAACACTTGTAGTCCTCTGTTTTTTAATACCTGCCAGACAATGGGTGTAAGATGATATCTCATTGTAGTTTTGATCTTCATTTCTCTAGTATCTAATGAAGCTGTGCATCTTTTCATGTGCTATTTAGCCATTTGTATTATTTTTTGGAAAAATGTCTATTCAAATCAGTTGCCCATTTTTTCAATGGTTTTTCTTCTTTTTCTTTTTGAGGTGTAGGGTTTCTTTATATATGCAAGATATTAGGCCCCTATCAGATATATGGTTACCAAATATTTTCTCCAATTGAGTAGGCTGCTTTTTCACTTTAATGACAAATTCCTTTGATGTGCAAACGTTTTTAATTTTGAAGAGGTCTCATTCATCTACCTTTTCTTTAGCTGCTCATGCTTTTGGTGTGAAGTTCATGAAATCATTTCTTAATACAAGATCCTGTAGATGCTACCCTATTTTATCTTCCAAGAAATTTATCGTCTTGGCACTCATATTTTGATCTTTGATCCATCTTGAGTTCATTTTTGTATAAGGTATGAGATGTTCCTCTCTCATTTTTTTGGATATGGATATGCAATTCCCCAAGCATCATTTGTTGAAGAGGCCATTTTCTCTTAGTTGAGTGGGCTTGGTGGCCTTGTCAAAGGTCAGTTGACTGCATATGCAGGGACCAATATAAGAATTCTGAATTCAGTTTCTTTGATCAGTATGTCTATCTTTGTGTCAATACCATGTAGTTTTGACCACTGTGGCTTTGTAATGTGTAAGAAAGTCAGGTAGTATGATTGCTCTGATTTCATTTTTCTTTTCCAATATGTATTTGGCTACTCAAGGTCTTCCAAATAAATTTCATAATTAATTTTTCCTATTCAGTAAAAAATGCTGTGGTGACTTTTATTGGGATTGTGTTAAATCTGTAGATCAGTTTGGGTAGGATAGGTATCTTAATGATGTTTAGTCTTCTTATCTTTGAACACAGAATATTATTCCATTTATTTAAATCTACTTTGATTTCCTTTAACAGTTTTGTGTGGTTTTCTGCATACCAGTCATTTACATCTTTAATTAAATTTATTCCCAGGTATTTAATTCTTTTAGTTACTATTGCAAATGAGATTTTTTTTCTTGATTTCCTCCTCAGATTACTCATTACTGGTGTACAGAAATGCTACTGAATTTTGCACTCTGATCTTATAACCTGCTACATTCCTGAACTCATTTATAAGCTCTAGAAGCTTTGTTGTAGATTACTCAGGGCTTTCTATGTATAAGATCATGTCATATGCAAATAATGAAATTTTGACTTCTTCCTTTCCAATTTGGATGCCTTTTATAACTTCTTCTTGCCTAAGTGCTCAAGCAAGTATTTCTAAAACAATGTTATATACACTGGTGAAATTGGGCATCCTTTCCTTGTTCTCGCTCTGACAGGAAAAGCTTTTAGGATTGCACCATTGAGTATGATGTTAGCTGTGTGTTTTTCATATATACCATTTATCATGTTGAGGAAGTTTCCTTCTATTCTTATCTTCTGTATTGTTTTTATCAGGAAAGGTTGCTGTATTTTGTCAAATGTTTTTCTGCATTTATAGAGATGATCATTTGATGTTTTTCTTTTGATCTGTTTGTGTGGTGTATTCCATTGATTGACTTTCTTATCTTGAATCATTGCTGCATACCAGGTATGAAACCCACTTGGTCATGGTGTATAATTCTTTTTATGTGTTGTTGAATATGGTTAACAAGTATTTTGTTGAGGATTTTAGCATCTTGGTTCATTAGACAGATTGGTCTATGGTTTTCCTTTATGGTGGCATCTTTGTTTTGCTTTGGTTTTAGGGTGATGTTGGCATCATAGAATGAGTTAGGCCATGTTCCCTCTACTTATACTTTTTGGAAGAACTTAAGCAAGATTGGTGTTAGTTCTTTCCAAAATATTTGTTAGAATTCACATTTGAAGCTGTTTGGACCTGGCTTTTTCTAGTTGTGAGGCTTTTGATGACAAATTCTATATTGTTACTTGTGATAGGTCTGTTGAGTTCATCAACTTCTTCCTTTCACACTGTGGGCTGTGTGTTTCTAGGAATTTATCCATTTTCTCTAAATTATCCATCTTGTTGTCATTTAATTTTTCAAACTATCCTCTTATGATACTCTTTATTTTTGTGAGGTCTTGTTTCTTATTTTATTCATTTGCCTCCTCTCTCTTTTTTCTTTCTTTGTCTAGCTAAGGGTTTGTCTATTTTATTAATCTTCTCAAAGAACCAAATTATAGTTTTATTTATTTTTGCTAGTGGTTTCTTATTTTCAATTTTATTTAGTTCTGGTCTAATCTTTGTTATTTCTGTTTTTCTACTTCCTTTAGGGTTAGTTTGTTGTTCTTCTGTAAATCCTCCAGATGTGCAGTTATATTTTTGATTTTTGTTCATTCCTCTCTTTTAATATAAGCATTTATGGCTATGAATTTCCCTCTCAGTACTTCTTTTGCTGCATCTCATAAGTTTTGATACATTGCATTTTCATTTTCATTTTCATTCATTTCAAGGCAGTTAATTATTTTCTTTTGAGATTTCCTCCTTAACCCACTGTTTGTCTAATTGTGTGTTGTTTAACTTCCCTTTCTTTGTGCATAATCTGGTTCTTTGCCCCTTACTGATTTCCAGCTTCATTCCATTGTGGTCAGTGAAATTACTTTGCATAATTTCAATCTTTCTGAATACATTGAGAGTTTTTCTGTGGCCTAGCATGTGGTCTATCCTGGAGAATGATCCATGCACACTTGAAAGCAATGTATACCCCACTGTATTTTGGTGTCATGTTCTGTATATGTTTATTAAGTCCAGGTCATCTAATGTATTATCCAAAGTCTTTGTTTCTTTATTAATTTGCTGTTGAGATGTACTGTCAAATGATGATAATGGTGTATTAAAGTCCCCCAGTATAATTGTAAATGCATCTATTTCTCCACTTAGTTTTTCCAGTGTTGGCCTCATGTATTTTGTGGTGCCCTGGTTAGGTGCATAAATGTTTATGCTTGCTCCTTCTTTGTAGATTACTCCTCTTATTAATATATAGTGTCCTTCTTTTTCTTTCACAATACTTTTGCATTTAAAGTCGGTTCCGTGTAATATTTTGGGTAATCTAAGCACCTCTTAAAATATATATATATATATAACATTTTTGTAAGCAAATACACGTATATGCATATATATTTATATATCATTTTGCATATGTTTGTATGTATTGTGAGAATTTTGATTTTTACCCATTAAAAAAAAAAAAGTCTATTTTGTCCATTATTAGTATAGGTACTCCCACCCTTCTTTGGTTATTGTTTGCTTGTAAAATTGTTTTCCAACCATTCAGGTTCAGCCTCCTTGTATCCCTTGGTTTAAGGTTGGTTTCTTGTAGACAGTATACAAAAGTGTCATATTTCCTTATCTATTCAGCCAATCTGTCTCATGACTGGTGAGTTAATCCATTTTGTCATTCAATTTTTTACTGTCATGGAATTACTTACATAGGCCATATTTTCCTTATGCTTATGACTACCATATGTTGTTTTATTCTCTTATCATTTTAGTTGTTCTTACACTCTCCTCCAACTTTTTCTCTCCTGTTTTTTCCTTTCCACTGGCAGAAATCCCTTTAATATTTCTTGAAGTGCAGGTTTCATATTGACATACTATTTTAATTTCTGTTTATCTGTGAATATTTTGAGCACCCCCTCATATTTCAGTGCCAGCTCTGCTGGATAGAGAATTCTGGGCTGGAAGTGCTTTTCTCTTAGACGTTTATCTATATCATACCACTGCCTTCTTGCCTCCATTGTTTCTGATGAGAAATCAGCACTTAATCTTATTGAGCTCCCTTGTATATGAAGGATCTCTTCTTTTGCTACTTTCAGTATTCTCTCTTTGTCCTGAGTATTGGACAATTTGACAAGTATATGTTGGAATAGACCTGTTAAGATTTATACTGTTTGGGGTGCTCTGTGCTTCCTGAGCATGCATGTCTATCTCCCTTAATAAGGTAGGGAAGTTTTCAGCCATTATTTTCTGCAACACTCCTTTTGTCCCCATTAATACTCTTCTCCCTCTAGGATGCCTCTATTGCATATGTTCGTGTTTCATGTTGTCATTCAAATCTCGAAGTCCCTGCTGAATTTTTTCGATCTCATTATCTATCTGTTCTACAATCTGTTTGTTTTCAGATGTACTTTCTACCCCATCACTGATCCTTTCCTCTGCCTGTTCAAATCTACTGTTGTTTGCATCCAGTTTCTTTTTACTTAATATGTATTTTTAAATTTTTATAAGATACTTAGATTACATCAATTTTACACAAAAAATATAGGAATTCCCATATGCCTCACTCCTCACACCTCTCACATCCTCCCACATAAACAACATTCATCATTAGTGTGGCACATTAATTGCAATTGATGAATGCATCCTGGGGCATTGCCACTGAGGTTGGACTATAGTTCATATTGTAGTTAACACACTTTCCCACACAATTCTGCAGGTTTTGGGAAGATATAAAGTGGTCTATATCTGTCATTGCAATATCATTCAGGATGAATCCAAGTCCCAAAAAAGCCCACATATTACACCTGTTTTTCCCTCTCCCTGCCCTCCAGAGCCTCCAGTGACCACAGCCTCCACATCAGTGTTGTAATTTCTTCCATTGTTAGAATGACAATAAGTCTATAGCACAATACCAGTAAATCCACTTTAACCCATAGTTCATTCCCCAAACTGGGGATTCTGAGATGGTGATGTCCACTTCACCTCTAATTAAGAGAGGGCTTCGATCCCATTCAGTCCATTGATGAGACTCTCTTGCTTGAAGTTGTAGGCTCTCTCATTTCCTTGGTATGATGGCTGTCAATTGTCACCTCCATGTTAGTTATCCTGTATGAGTCCACTGAACTGCAGAGTAGGTTTGCACCTCTGCTGAGGCTCAGGGCCCAGCTCTCACATGGACAGCCCAACTATTCCAGTCTCTTTTATGTACACTTACAAACCCCATCACCACATATAGGTTTAAATAGAAGGGAAAGATGATCCATGTGTAGGGAAGACATAATTGTGTTCCACTCTGTCACTCTCAGGAGCACAAACTCCAAGGTAGAGCCCAATGGTAAGGCACCAAACTCTGGAGCTATCCACCTGACCATAGGATCTGGGTATCTAGAGAGCCCTCAGGAGCCTGACTATTTGGGGTAGTATGAACTTTGGCAGACAAAGAGATCTTGCTGAGAAGTGCATAAGTGTTAGCTCTGGGATGAACTGTATTTACATTTTCCTTCTTTTATTTGAGATCTTTTTCCATTTTTTTGGTTAGTTGGTGCTTGGTAGTAATCCCTCAGTTCCAGGGAGGCTCACCCCCAGGAGTCATGTCCCATGCTGGGGGAAGGTAATGCATTTATATGCTGAGTTTGGCTTAGAGAGAGCCACATTTGAGTAACAAGGAGGCTCTCAGGAGGCAACACTTAGGCACCCCACAACATTGGGCTAAGTTTCAATTTCAAGAGCAAAGGCTCACAAGAATATTCATCAATATCAAGGGCCCATCAATGGACCATCCTCCTTCACCAGTCATTGCCCCTGCACTTGGGGGATTGTTGCTGTTCCATTAGAGAATGTGGCAGAGCATTCCAGGATGGAAATTCAATATTCTGTTGGTTATTGTGTGAATCTCCAACTACTGTGACAATGCCCTGTGAACATTTGAACACATTTATATACCTTATATATATGTCCAGGTGAAATCCTTCCCATGTATCCTCCATCACTTATACCCCACACCAATGATCCTCCCCTGCCCCAGTTGAAGCCCTTTTTGTGATCCAAAGCTGCTTCAAAAATGAAGCCAATAAAAAAGCCAAATACAATTAATATGAAAATAAAATAATAATGATAAGTTTAAATATAAGAAATAAAATACATAAAAATTTTTTAAAAAAATAAATAAAATAAAATTAAGATTGAGATATTAAAAACTAGCAAAAAAATATTTTTTAAAAATTTTATATTTTGTCTTTCATCACTTTATTATCTGTTGTCCTGTATGTAGAGTGACATTTTCTTCCATTTATTCCTCAGTGTCTTACTTTTTTTTCATTTTGTTTTCAATGAAGTTTAGGTCACAGTAAAATCACATGCAGAATACAGGGGACTCCCCTATACCCAACATCGTCCCCCTTTTCCCACTTCCCATATTAATACTTTTTTTTTTTAATGTGGGTGGTACTTTTGTTACAACTGATATACAAATAGTGAAACATAGCTACTAACCATGGTCAATGGTTTGCAATATGGTTTACATTTTAGACCATATACTTTTATAAATTTTGATGATATTTAAAAAGGCCTGGGTCCATCGTTGTAATATCATGTAGAACATTTCCATTGCCCACTAAATACCCCTTTTACATCTATTCCATTCCTCCCTCCACCTCCCCTCAAGGCCCATGGTTACCCCCCAGCTTCACTTCTTATATGACAATATTCATAGTTCCTTGCAACAACAGTGAGATCTTGACACACTGGATTTTCCTCCCCTATTAGAACTGCCATGCTCTCAAGAGATTTCCACCCCTCTGTTTGTGAACATATCAGTCCTCTCCAGGATGGGAGTCCAACTCCTTCCTGCTCATTATGTGCATCTCCACCCACTGGTACAACATATTATGAGAAAATGATAATGCACACTCCCTAGAAGCCTGCTGCAGGTATTCTCTGTCATGAACGTCCACCACCCAATATCCTAAACCAGTAACCCTTCCTTGTCATATTGCCATAAGAGTGCTCCCAACTATGTAGTTTCAACCACATACCTGCCAATTCCCAGTGTTCACCTGGTCTTTCCCCCAACCCTCCTGACATTTCCATGGACCTTCCCAACCACACTTTCCAATCTACCCACCTGTCAAACCTGCACTGCCCAACCCAATATTACCTACACTCCTGTCATATGTCTTCAATGCCCAACTACACTCTTTCACCTTATCATAGATTACATCTGTATGGGTGTTGACTCACAACCTTCTTCTCCGTTTCTATTTTCTGTAAACTTTCTTCCAGACAATAGCTTTCTGATTCTGCTTGATTTGCTTAATTCATATCAGTGAGGTCATGTAATATTTGTCCTTCAATGCTTGGCTTGCTTCATTCCACATAAGGTCCTCAAGATTTATCCACGTTATCCTGTGTTAGCACTGTATTCCTTTTTACAGCTGAGTAATAGTTCATTATATGTATGTACCACATTTTATTTACCCATTCATCTGAGGATGGGCATTTGGGTTGATTCCAACTTTTGGCAGTAGTGAATAATGCTGCTATGAACATTGGTGTGCATATATATGTTCATGTCCTTGCTTTCAATTCTTCTGGGTATATACCCAGCAATGGAATTGCTGTATCAGATGGCAGTTCTATAGTCAGTTTTTCGAGAAACCACCAAACTGTCCTCCATAATGGTTGGACCATTCTACATTCCCACGAGCAGTAGATGAGGTTTCCCATTGCTCCACATCTTCTCCAACACTTGTAGTCTACTGTTTTGTTTTTGCTTTATTTTGTACATTTAACAATTGAAAATAAAAACAATTAAAAATAAAGTAAACACAGATAAATAAATATATACATTTCTCAATTAAATATAATGGATACATATAAAAATTTTTTTGAACCAAGCAATATGTTACATAATATATTTGATTCATAGTAACACATTCATACAGTATTTGTCCTTTTGTATATGGCTTGCTTTGCTCAGCATAATGTCCTCCAGGTTCATCCAGGTTTTTACATGCATTATGACTTCATTTCTTCTTACAGCTGTATAATATTCCATCATGTGAATAAACCAGAGTTTGTTTATCCATTCATCCTTTGATGGACACCTGGGTTGTTTCCAACTTTTGGCAATGGTGAATAATGTTGCAATTAACATCAGTGTGCAGATGTCTCTTTGTGTCACTGTTATCATTTCTTCTGGGTATATAATCAGTAGTGGTATTGCAGGGTCACGTGGCAAGTCTATATTCAACTTCTTTTGCAACTGCCAAACAGTCCTCCATAGTGCTGTACCATTTTGCATTCCCACCAACAGCGAAGAACTGTTCTTATCTCTCCACATCCTCTCCAACTCTTGTAGTTCTGTGTCTTTTTAATAATGGCCATTCTGATAGGTGTGAAATGATATTTCATTGTAGTTTTGATTTGCATTTCCCTAGTCATGAGTGATGTTGAACATTTCTTCATGTGTTTTTTTGCCATTTGTATTTCTTCTTTGGAGAAATGTCTATTCAAGTCTTTTGCCCATTTTTTAATTGGGTCATTTGTCTTTTTATTGTTGAGTTGTAACATCTCTTTATATATCCTGGATATTAAACCCTTATCAGATATGTGATTTCCAAATATTTTTCCCATTGAGTTGGCTGACTTTTCATCTTTCTGAGAAAGTCCTGTGAGGTGCAAAGGTGTTTAATTTTGAGGAGGTCCCATTTATCTATTTCTTCTTTTGTTGCACTTGCTTTGGGTGTAAGGTCCAAGAAACCACCACCTACTACAAGGTCTCAAAGATGTTTCTCTATATTTTCTTCCAGTAGTTTTATGGTCCTGATTTTTACATTTAGATCTTTGATCCATTTTGACTTGATTCTTGTATAGGGGCTGAGATAGGGGTTCTCTTTCATTCTTTTGGTTATAGATATCCAGTTATCCCAACACCATTTGTTGAAAAGACTTTTTTTCCCATTAGCATGGGCTTGGTAGGTTTGTCAAAAACCAGTTGAATGTATAGGTTAGGGTTTATTTCTGGGTTCTCAATTCTATTCCACTGATCAATGTGTCTATCATTATGCCAGTACCATGCTCTTTTGACCACTGTAGATTTTTAATATGTTTCAAGATCAGGCAGTGAAATTCCTACCATGTAGCTCTTCATTTTTAGAATGCTTTTGGCTATTCGGGTGCACTTACCTTTCCAGATGAATTTGGTAATTGCCTTCTCTAATTCTGTAAAGTAAGGTGTTGGGATTTTGATTGGTATTGCATTGAATCTATAAATCAGTTTGGGCAAGATTGACATTTTCACGATATTTATTCTTCCAATCCATGAACACGTAATGTCTTTCCATTTGTTTAGGTCTTTTAAAATTTCTTTTAGCTTTGTTTTGTAATTTTCTGCATTTATGTCCTATACTTCTTTGGTTAAATTAATTCCTAGTTATTTGAGTCTTTTTGTTGTTATTGAAAATGGAATTTTCCTCCTGATTTCCTCCTCAGGTTGTTCAGTACTAGTGTACAGAAACATTATGATTTTTGCGTGTTGATCTTGTATCCTGTCACTTTGATGAACTAATTTATTAGTTCAAGCAGCTTTGTCATGGATATTTCAGGATTTTATAAGTACAAGATCATGTCACCCACAAACAGTGAGAGTTTTACTTCCTCTTTTCCTATTTGGATGCCTTTTATATTTTTATTGTCTAAGTGCCCTAACTAGAATTTCTAGTACAATGCTGAATAACAATGGTGACAGTGGGCATCCTTGTCTAGTTCCCGATCTTAGAGGGAAAGCTCTCAACCTTTCTCCATTGCGTATGTTGCTGGCTGTGGGTTTTTCATATATGCCTTTTATCATATTGAGGAATTTTCCTTCTATTCCTATCTTTTGAAGTGTTTTTATAAGAAAACGTTGCTGGATTTTGTCGAATGCATTTCTGTATCTATTGAGATTATCATGGTTTTTTTTTTCCTTCAATTTGTTAATGTAGTGTATTACATTGATTGATTTTCTTATGTTGAACCAGCCTTGCATACCAGGAATAAATCCCACTTGGTTGTGATGTATAAGTCTTTTGATATGCTATTGGATTCGATTTGCAAGTATTTTGTTAAGAATTTTTGCATCTATGTTCTTTAGAGAGATTGGTCTATAATTTTCTTTTCTTGTAGAACTTTTATCTGGATTTGGTATTAGGTTGATGTTGGCTTCATAAAATGTGTTGGGTAATTTTCCCTCCTCTTCAATTTTTTGGAAGAGTTTAAACAGGATTGGTGTAAATTCTTTTTGAAATGCTTGGTAGAATTCACCTGTGAAGCCTTCTGGTCCTGGACTTTTCTTTGCTGGGAGATTTTTTATGGCAAATTCAATCTCCTTAAATATGATTGGTTTGTTAATTTTTGTATTTCTTGTAGCATCAGTGTAGGTTGGTTTTACGTTTCTAGAAATTTGTCCATTTCATCTATGTTGTCTAATTTGTTGGCATATAGTTTCTCATAATATCCTCTTATGATTCTTTTTATTTCTGGGGGTCATTTGTAACTTCCCCCCTTTCATTTTTGAGTGAATTTATTTTTATCTTCTCTTTTTTTTTTCTTTGTTAGTCTAGCTAGGGGGTTGTCAATTTTATAGACCTTCTCCAAGAACCAGCTTTTGGTTTTGTTGATTTTCTCTACGGTTTTCCTGTTCTTATTTTCATTTATTTCTGCTCTAATCTTTATTATTTCTTTCCTTCTGCTTGCTTTGGGATTGGTTTGTGGTTCTTTTTCTAGTTTCTCTAGTTGTTCAGTTAAATCTTTGAGTTTAGCTTTTTTGTTTTTTTTAATATAGGCATTTAGGGCTATAAATTTCTCTCTCAGACTGCCTTTGCTGAATCCCATAAGTTTTAATATGTTGTGATTTCATTTTCATTTGTCTCAATATATTTAGTGATTTCACTTACAATTTCTTTTTGACACACCGATTATTTAGGAGTGTGTTGTTTTCATTTGTGTGTGAACAGCACACATTTCAGTGTGTTGTTCACATTTGTGAATTTACTTTTTTCCTGTCTATTATTGATTTCTAGTTTCATTCCATTATGATCTGAGAAGGTGCTTTGTATAATTTCAATTTTTAAATATTTATTGAGAACTGAATTGTGACCTAACGTGTTTTTTTCAGAGAAAGATACATGGGCACTTGAGAAGAATGTATAACCCACTGAGTTTGAATACAGTGGTCTGTATATGTCTGTTAAGTCTAACTTATTTATCATATTGTTCAAGTTCTCTGTTTCCTTGTTGATCATCTGTCTAGTTGTTCTATGTAATGATGTGAGTGGGGTGTTGAAGTCTCTAACTATTATTGTAGAAATGTCTATTTCTCCCTTCAGTTTTGCCAGAGTTTGTCTCTTATATTTTGGGGCACCCCTGTTAGGTGCAAAGTTATCTATGACTGTTATATCTTCCTGGTGGATCATCCCTTTTATTAATATATAATGGTATTCTGTATCTCTTATAACTTTTTTGCATTTAAAGTCTGTTTTGTCTGATATTAGTATAGCTACCCCTGCTCTTTTCATGTGGAGTATCTTTTTCCAACATTTCACTTTCAGCTGGTTTGTACCCCTGTGTCTAATGTGATTTTCTTGTAAGCAGCATACAGATGGCTCATGTTTTTTTAATCCAATCTATCAGCCTGTACCTTTTGATCGGTGAGTTTAATCCATTCACATTCAATGATATTACTGTAAATGCACTATTTACTTCCTCCATTTTATTCTTCAGTTTTCATATGTCATCATGTTTTTGTCTTTCTTTTTACTCTTTTGGTTATACTTTCTGCTATTGTTTCTTCTATACTCTCCTCCAAGCCTCTCTCTCCTGTCTTTTTCTTTCTGGTTCTAAGGCTTCCTTTAATATTTCCTGCAAAGGTGGTTTCTTTTTTGCACCCTGTCTTAGTTTCTGTTTGTTTGTGAATATTTTATACTCACCTTCATATTTGAAGGACAGTTTTGCTGGATAAAGAATTCTCAGCTGGCAGCTTTTCTCTTTCAGTTTCCTACTTGTATCATACCACTGTCTTCTTGCCTCCATGGTTTCTGAAGAGAAATCTGCACTAAGTCTTACTGGACTTCTCTTGTATGTGATCGTTTGCTTCTTTCTTGCTGCTCTGAGAATTTTCTCCTTATCTTTGAGATTTGACATTCTGAGTAGTATATGTCTTGGCATAGGTCTATTTGCATTTATTCTGATTGGGGTATGGTGTGCTTCTTGGATATGTAAGTTCATTTCTTTCATGGGAAATTTTCAGCTATTATTTCCTCAAATACTCTTTCTGTCCCTTTTCCCTTCTCTTCCCATTCTGAAACTCCCATGACATGTACGTTGTTGCATTTTGTGTTGTCATTCAACTCTCTGTGCCCCTGCTCAATTTTTTCCATTCTTTTCTCACTCTGTTCTTTTCTCCAATTTAGCTGCTCTGTCTTCAGTATCACTTATTCTTTCTTCTATCATTTTGAGTCTGCTGTTGCATGCCTCAAAAGTGATTTTGACTTCACTTATTGTGTCTTTCATTCCCATGAACTTCATTTACTTTTCAGGATTTCAAATTCTTCTTTGCTTTTGCTCATTGTCTTCTTGATGTCATTTATCTCTTAATCTATACTGTCATTCATCCACTGTTTTTTAATAGCCACCAGTCTAATGGGTGTAAGGTGGCATCTCATTGCAGTTTTAATTTGCATTTCCCTATTAGTTAATGATGTTGCACATATTTTCATGTGCTTTTCAACCATTTGTATTTCTTCCTTGGAGAAGTGTCTTTTCATTTTAAATGGGTTGTTTGTCTTTATTTTTGAGATGCAGGATTTCTTTATATATGCTGGAAATAAGGCTCCTATTAGATATATAATTGCCAAATATTTTCTCCCGTTGGGGAGGCTGCCTTTTTGCTTTCTTGATAACTTCTTTGGAGGTGCAAAAGTTTTTAATTTTGAGGAGATTCCATTTATCTATTTCTTCTTTTGCTGCTTGTGCTTTAGGTGTGAAGCTCATGAAACCATTTCCTATAAAAAGTCCTACAGATGCCTCCCTACAATACCTTCCAAGGTCTTTATGGCCTTGGCTCTTATACTTATGTCTTTGACCAATCTTGAGTTGATTTTCTTTTTTTTTTTACCAGGAGGTCCCAGGGACACCCAACCATTTGAGCCACATCCATCCCCCTTGAGTTGATTTTTGTATAAGGTGTGAGATTGTGTTCCTCTCTCATTCTTTTGGATATGGATATTCAGTTGTTCTCCCATCACCATTTGTTGAAGAGACCATTCTCTCCCAGTTGAGTGGGCATGATGCCCTTGCCAAATATCAGATGACTATATATGCAAGGATCTATATCAGAAATCTCAATTCAGTTCCATTGGTTGGTATGTCTAACCTGTGTCAATACCATGCAGTTTTGACCAACGTAGCTTAGTAGAAAGTTTTAAAGTCAGGTAGTGTGCTTCCTCTAATTTCAATTTTCTTGTTCAACATGTCTTTGGTTATTTGGTGCCTCTTGCCCTTCCAAACAAATTTCATAGTTAGTTTTTCCAATTCACTAAAAATGCTGTGATGAATCATATTGAGATTGAATTAAATCTGTAAATCAATTTGGCTAGGATAGACATCTTTATGAGGCTTGGTCTTCCAATCCATGGTAAGAGAAAATTCTTCCATTTTTTTAAGTCTTCTTTGATTTCCTTTAACAGCATAGTTTAGTTTTCTGTGTATATGTCATTTGTATCTTCAATTAATGTTATTCCCAGGTACTTTGTTCTTTTAGTTGCTGTTGTAAATGGGATTTTTTTCTTGATTTCCTCCTCAGATTACTAATTATGGATGTACAGAAATGCTCCTGATTTTTGCACTTTACTGAACTCATTTATAAGTATGAGAAGTTTGCTGTAGATTTCTCAGGGCTTTCTATGTATAAGATCATGTTGTCTGCAAATAGTGAAATTTTTACTTCTTCCTTTCCAATTTGGAAGATTTTATATATTTTTCTTGCCTAAGTGCTCAAGCAAGTACTTATATCATAATTTTAAATAGGACCAGTGATAGTGGACATCTTCATCTTGTTCCCAGTTTTAGGGGGAAAGCTTTAAGATTTCACCTTTATTAATGATGTTAGCTGTGGATGTTTCATATATACCCTTTATCACTTTCTGAAGTTTCCTTCTATTCCTATCTTTTTGCAGTGTTTTTATCAGGAAAGTTTGCTGTATTTTGTCAAATGCTTTTTTGGCATCTATAGAGATGATCATGAAATTTTTTCTTTTGATCTATTTATGTGATGCATTGCATGGACTTATTTTCTTATGTTGAACCATCCTTGCATATCCTGGATGAAACCCAATAAGCCACGGTGTACAATTCATTTGATGTGTTGTTGAATATGATTAACAAGTATTTTGTTCAGGATTTTAGGATCTAGGTTCATTAGAATGATTGTTCTGTAATTTTCCTTTCTTGTGGAGTCTTTGTACGGCTTTTCAATTGGGGTAATGTTGTCATCATAGAATTATTTAGGCAATGTTCTTTCTACTTTTATTTTTTGGAACAGTTTAAGTAACATTAGTATTAGTTCTTTAAAGAATGCTTGGTCAAATTGACCTGTGAAGCCATCTGGTCCTGGATTCTTCTTAATTGGGAGGTTTTGATAACTGATTCTATCTCTTTACTTGTAATTGGTCTGTTGAGTTCATCAGTTTCTTCTTTTGTTAATGTAGGTTGCTTGTGAGTTTCTAGAAATTTGTCCATTTCCTCTAAATTATCCCTTTTGTTGGCATATAACTTTTCAAAGTATCCTCTTATGATACTCTTTCTTTCTGTGGGGTCAGTGGTGATATCCCCATCTTCATTTCTTATTTTATGTATTTGCATCTTCTCTCTCTCTCTCTTTTTTTTTAGTCTAGCTAAGAGTTTATCAACTTTATTGATCTTCTAGAAGAACCAGCTTGTGATTTTATTTTTTTAGTGCTTTCTTATTTTCTATTTCATTTAGTTCTGCTTTAATATTTGTTACTTTCTTCTTTCTACTTCCTTTGGGGTTAGTTTGTTTTTCTTTTTCTAATTTTTACAGGTGTGCAGTTAAGTGTTTTATTTTGATTTTCCTTCTTTTTAATATAGGCATTTATGGCTATAAATTTCCCTCTTAACACTCCTTTTCTGCACCCCACAGGTTTTGATACATTTAGTTTTCATTTTCATTCATTTCAAAATAGTTGTGCAGTGAAGGGATATAACAGGGGGTGTAAGGATACTATTGGTTTGGGTGGTACAAGCCTGACAGGGAGATAGGGAGGGGAGGATGGAGTGAAATGTCCATCAATCTGGGGGGAGAAATTTCTATTCATATTCTTTCTCTATTTAAAAATTGAGCTGTTTATCTTTTTGTTCTTGCATTGTAGGGTTCTTTATATATCCTGGATATAAATTTCTTATAAAATATATGGTTTCCAAATATTTTCTCCAATTCTATAGGTTAAATTTTCAGTTTCTTTGTAATGTCCTTTGATGTACAAAACTTTTTAATTTTTTCCAATACAGAAAACCCACAAGTGGTTGCCATTATAGACAGCTTGGATATTCTGACTGTTGTTGTTTTCAAAGAAATACACAAATAATCTGGTCAGAATTATGTTGCACTCTACAGTTCAAAAGTAAGTTAAAATCATCTCACCTGAAATTCATATTCTAATCTGGATCATCATTTATGTCACTGCTCCAGCATTAATTATCTGCCCAAACCTATATATGTGTTTGTGATATATCACTTACAAACTTGAATTCTTACCTACATAGACCAAGAAATATAAAATATGTCTCTAAATACAGAAATAAGCTACCCCCTCTCTAATGTTTCTCCTTTTATTATGTTCAATTTAAATCACATTTACTTTTACTCCTATATTCCAAATACCTTTTCTGCATAGCAGGGAAAGGAAGATGCTTACATTTAGTCTTTGCTTACTATTTGAGTTAAAACTCAAAAACGGGCTCAAGAATGAACATTAAATGAATTAGATAAAAATTATATACCTTTTAGTGCAGTAGAAGAGGAGAAAAAAGATATAAGGATAAAATGAAAATAAATCAACCTAACTTAATACACAAAAGAAAAAGGAAAAGAAAGAGGCATAGGAAAAGCAGGTTAAGTATGAAACATAATGTTATATTGGAAAAATAAGTCCAATAATTTCAGGAAACACTGTGAATGTATATATAGGAAATTTACCAGGAAAAAACTGAAGTTGTTAATTTGACTTTAAAAACAAAAGCTAAATTTCAATTTACAAGGAAAATATCTAAAAACTAGGTAAGGACTCAGAAATGTTGAAAGTGAAAGGGTAGAAAAAGACATAGCAATCAAATACTAATAAAAGAAAGGTGAAATAGTTCTTTAAGTATTAAACAGTGTGAGATGCTAAAATTCTTTTATGAATCCCCAAAACAGAACTAATCCATTACTTTGCATGTGTGACTCTTTTGACTGGACTACATCAATGAGACATAGCCCAGGTTGAAACTCTGCCCTCTTGCTGGGTCTGATGAAAAAGGAATAATTCAGGTTAAGTATCTTCCCTCTTTCTGGGTCAGATAAAAACAGGGCTAGAGTCACAGTGTAAAAGGAGACACCATATTCAATACTGCAGTGTGAGAGAAAGTTCTCCATTTTCCCCCACAGCTAAGCTGCAAGGAGAGAAGACATCAAGAGACTTAAAGAGCTGAGGACCAGGGAGAGAGGAACCTTATGCCTGATATCTTGCAGTTGAACTTGAGAAGAAAACAGAGCAGCTGATAATGAGAGAGGAGACCCAGGAAGATAAACATGCTATGCCTGGTTGCCCACAGTTGAGTTCTGTGAGATAGTAGTTTTTGGATGGGAAGGCAGAGACCTTGGGAGAGATTGGAAGCCATCTTGATTCACCACAGGGCAGCACATCAGGAACAACAGTAGGTGATTTTGGTGAGAAAGCACCTTTGATGGTGCCTTTGGACATTTCACAAACTCAGAACTGTAAGCTTTTAACCCAAATATATCCCCTTTATAAAAGCCAACACATTTCTGGTACTCTTCATTGGCAGTCCTTTGGGAAACTAAAACAGAAATTGGTACTGAGAGTGGGGTGTTGGTTTTTCGCAAAAGCCAATAACGTTGGAATATATTTATAAATGGATAAGAAGTAGATTTTGCAAGAATTGTGAGATGATTGATAGCAAACTTTGGAAAGCCTTAGTAAAAATATGGACACTAGAGGTAGTTCTTTTTTTTTTTTTTTTTTTTTTTTTTAAGATTTTATTTATTTATTCATTTATCCCCCCTTGCTGCTTGTGCTCTCTGGGTCAGCTAACCACGCCTGCGGGCGGGCTTGCCTTCACCCATATGGTAAACGGGAGCCCTACTGATTGAGCCACAGCCGCTTCCCCTAGAGGTAGTTCTGATAAGACTTTATACACAAATGATTGTTGGAAAGAAATCTACCCTTGCTTTAAAGTGACAGAGTACTTGGTAAAATTGATTCTGATGTAAGATGGAAGGAAGAATTTGAAATTATGAGCATGTACATTTAGCTGAGATTTCCAAATTAAATGTGGACAATGCAGCCTATCTTCTCCTTGCAGCTTATAGCAAAATGCAAGAGGAAAGAGATATGGTGAGAACTAAACTGATGGGCACAAAGAAACAAAAAAATTATGATTTGGAAGATTCCAAGCTTCTAGAAAACAATTGTCAAGAATATAGTGCCCCATGTTAGGGCTTAACTAAAGTTGAAATTTGTAAGTCAGGATTGGAAATACAGTTATCCAGGAAGGACTTTTGGATAGTCTTTCTGTATGATGGTTTGTACCACAAAGAACTTCTTGCAAAATTATTTAGCTACATGACAGATCTGTATGAATGAAATCACTGTCATCCTGGATTAAAATGTACAGGTAGGGGATAAATTAAAGGAAAAAGTGTCTTCAAGAGGAAAGCCATGGAAGTCAAAGTCTGGACTTGAGACATCATCTCAGGCCAGGAGAGAGACCCCCCTATGTGTGTGGAGAGGGTGAGCTTGCCCCAGCATTTGAAGATCGTGGATTTTCAAGCGCATTGTTTTGGGAGAATTTAGCTGTCCAATGCTACTGAGAAGGTAAAACATATTCTCCTGTGGTTGGAGAGAGTTCATTCATTGCCCCACTGCTCTGAGGAGGTTTAACCAATTACCCCAAAATTAGCAAGAGTGAGGTTGCCACACTAGGTTTAGGGGGTTGGGTCTTTATGTCAGTTATTACAGAGAAAGTTTTCACCACCTCACTTTACTAAGGGGGTTGAGGCTTTTGCCAAGAGATTGGGAAAATGTGGCTGTCACCCCAATGATCGTGGTAGGTGGAGTCTGGAGATTGGCTGCCACCCAGATGCTTGATGAGAATGGAATAAAGAAAGGAGAAGAAACCATCAATCTGTAGAAGACTTTCAGGCTGTGAAATTTAATGGCACATGCCTTGCAGGTTTTCAGAACTTTCTGGTGCCCATGATGCCTGTTTTCCTTCCAATTATGGTAATGCAAAGTTTATCCTATGACTGTCCTCCATTGGATACTGGAAGCAAATAACGTGTTTTCTGCATTTCACAGGTCTACAGCCAAAGGGGAAATTTGCCCCAAGACAAACTGCAGGCCTATAACTGATTCTGATGTTATTTTATACTTAACATTCCTAGTGAAATGCTTTTAGGTTTTTGGAATATTGTGATATAATGCAGGTATTTTGTGTATGGAAAGACATGTCTTTTCTGGATTCAGGGGGAGGAGTATGGAAGTTTGCACTACTTATATGAATCCCCAAATGAGAATTAATTCATTCCTGTTGCTGTGAGACCAATTTTGATAGGAGTAAGTCAGTGAGGCATGAATCATGTTTCATCTCCATCCTCTTAGTGGGTCTTATAAAAGCAGAGCCACAGAGTGGGAGACAGACAGGAAAAGGAAACTGCCATATCTGATCCTGCAATGTGAGAGAACTACTGCAGATTGGCCCACAGCTGAGATGCAAGGAGAGAAGACTTTGAGAAGCTCAAAGAGCTGAGGCTCAAGGTGAGATGAGCCATATGCCTGATAGCTTGCAGCAGAACTAGGGAAGAAAAAAGCATCTGATACTGATTGACAGGTGCATATATTTTTAAATTGTTACAGCTTCTTATTAAATTTAGCCCTTTATCAGTCTCTAATGATCAAATTTTCCCACATTACTGCTTTGGGCTTAAAGTATATTTTGTCTGATATTATATAGCTACCATAGCTCTCTTTTAGTTACTACTTGCATGGTGTATTTTTCCATCCTTTCATTTGCAACCTACTTGTATCTTGAATTTATAATGGGTTTCTTACAGATAACATATATTTGGGTTATGATTTTAAAACCATTCTGCCATTCTCTTCAATTGACTGGAGAGATTAATTTATTTACATTTAAAGTCGCACGATAATGCAGGGCTTTCTTCTGTCATTTTGCTATTTAGTCTGTGTAAGTTTTATACATTTTTTATTTCTAAAATTTTCATTTAATGTCAACTTTTATATTTATTTGATTTTTTGTGTTCACCATATTGTGTTTACTTTTTGCTATCTGAATATATATTTTTACATTTATCTCACTTGTGGTTACAATTAGGATAAATTTTAACATCATAAATATATAATAATCATATTTTGTTTGATACCAACTTAATTTAAATAACATACTCATAAACTTTTCCTATACCACTCTTCCCCCCAACTTTATTGCACTTGTTAACACTTATATCTTTGTACTTTGTATATACAAAACCATAGATTTATGATTACTTTTATGGATTTCTGTTTTCACACTTTCAGGAATTAAGAAGTGGAGTTGTATTCCAAGCAGAACACTAAATTAATACTGGTATTTATAATTACCCAAATGTTTACCACAGGTCTGCATTTCTTTATTATGCTTGGAAAAAGGTCTAGTGTTCTTTCCTTTTAGTCTGAAGAATTCCATTTATCATTCACTTGTAGGGAAGATGTAGTTGTGATAGACTCCCTTAACTTGTTTATCTAGGAATATTTTAATCTCTTCCTTGTTACTGAAAGGAAGACTTGCTGAATATAAAATTCTTAGATGGGAGTGGTTTCCATTCAGCAATATAACTATTAAAACCCACTGCTTTCTCTCCTCCATAGTTTCTGATGTGAAATTGGCACTCATTCTGAATGGGACTACTTTATATATAGCATATTGCGTTTTGTTGTTGTTGTTTATTTTTCACTTTTTTTCTTTCTTAACATATTGCTTTTGTTTTGAAGCTTTCAGATATTTCAAATGTTCTTTGCATTTGATACTGTGATCTGTATATGACAGTTTGCATTTTTCTTCAGGGTTATCTTGTTTGAAGTTCAAAGAGCTTCTTGAATGTGTATATTCATGTATTTTTCTTTTTGGGAAGTTTTCTGTCATTATTTTTTCAATATACCTTCTGTCCCTTTCTTTTGTCTTCTTCTGGAACTCCCATAATACATATATTGGCACAAATGATGGTGTCCCAGAGGTATTATGGACAATTTTTACTTTGCATAATTCTTTTTTATTTCTTCTCCTCAAGATGACTGAAGTTCCTTGTCTTCAAATTCACCAATCTTTCTTCTGCCAGCTCCAATCTTCTCCTGGGAATTTTTCACTTCAATTACTATGGTCTTCAACTCCAGTAGTTTTGATTGATTCCTTTTTCAAATTTTTAACTCTCTTTTAAGATTCTCATCTTTCCTATTCAGAGTATTCCTGATACCCTTTAGATCTTTTTCCATATATTCCTCATCTCCTTGAGAATTTTTAAGTCTATTTTTAATTTTAATTTTTGATATGTCCACATTCTGCTCTTCTTCCTTGTTTTTGTTTTTTTTTTTCCTGGATTTTTATTCTCTTCCTTGTATGGGCCATCATTTCCTGTTTCTTTGTCTTGTAATCTATTAATCTGCTGTTATACAATATTAGCATTTTTAATATTTTAAAATGTTAACTCTGGGTTTTAATCCCTGTGATGAATATTTATTGATTTTTAACCAGCTATGGATAAGACAGATATTTTTTCAAGCTTCAGCATTCCTATTAGTTAGGTGAATGACCTATGCAGGGTCATCCCTTTCTTTGCTGGGTCTGTGTCTGGTCCTGGGCTTGTGCTTGTTAGTTGTTTTGGCAGTCCCCTCTTTAAAAGAGTCTGAATGCCAACTCTATTTCCCAGGAGACAGACCTCACTCTCCTGGCTGTTTAAATTGGAGAAGCATTAACACTGTCCAACTCTATAGTTTATTACACTACTTTCATTGTCTCAAGTTGCTTTTGCCTAGATGGCAAATTTCAGAGGAATATATGCACAAGCATATGGAAGTTAAAACACTCTTAGATAAACAATGTGTCAAGGAGGAAATCACAAAAGAAATTAACAACTACCTTGAAATGAATGAAAATGACAACAAAACATTTCAAAATATATGGAATATAGTGAAAGCTGTACTGAGAGGGAACATCATAACCATAAATACCTATATTAAAAAAGAAAAGCGAGCTAAAATCAAAGATGTAAGAATACACCTGGAGGAATTTTAAAAAGACAAAAAAACTAACCCCAAAGTAAGAAGAAAGAAAGAACAAAGATTAGAGCAGAATAAAATGAAATTGAAAATAAGAATGAACTAGCAAAAATAAAATCACCAACTGGTTTTTCAAGGAGATTAATAAAATTGACAAACCCTTAGTTAGAATAACAAAGAAAAGAGTGAAAAGAAGCAAATACATAAAATAAGAAATAAGGAAGAGGATATTCCCTCTGACCCCACAGAAATAAAGAGTATCATACAGAATAGTTTGAAAAATTATATGCCAATAAGATGGATAATTTAGAGTAAATGGACAAATCTTAGAAACAGACAAGCAGTCTACATTGTCAAAAGAAGAAATTGATGAACTCAACAAACAAATCACAAGTAATGAGATAGAATAGTCACCAAAAAACTCCCAACTAAGAAGAACCCAGCACCAGATGACTTCACAGGTGAATTCTACCAAATATTCAAGAATGAACTAACACCAATCCTGCTTAAGGTCTTCCAAAAATAGAAATGGAGGCAACTTTGCCTACCTCATTCTGTGATATAAATATCACCCTAACACCAAAGCCAAAGATGTCACAAGAAAGGAAAACTATAGAACAATCTCTCCAATGAACCTAGATACTAAAATCCTCAACAAAATACTTTCTAATCATATTCAACAACACATCAAATGAATTATACACCATGATGAAGTGAGTTTCATCCCTGGTATGCAAGGATGATTCAACATAAGAACACCAATCAATATAATACACCACAAAAACAGATCAAAATTTAAAAAATCTCATGATCATCTCTGTAGATGCAGGAAAAGCATTTCACAAAATACAACACCCTTTCCTGATTAAAAAAAAAAAATTACAAAAGATAGGAATAGAAGGAAACTTCCTCAACATGATAAAGGGTATATATATAAAAAAACATAACTAACATCATATTCAATGGTGAAATCCTAAAAGCTTTCACTGAAATATCAGTAAAAAGACAAGGATGCCCACTTTCAGTGCTTCTATTTAACATTGTGTTAGAAACACTTGCTTCAGCATGTAGGCAAGAAAAAGATATAAAAGGCATCCAATTTGGAAAGGAAGAAGCAAAAATTTCACTATTTGCAGATGATATGATCCTATACATAGAAAGCTCTGAGGAATCTACAAGAAAGCTTCTAAAATTTATAAATGAGTTCAGTAAAGTCACAGATTATAAGATCAATGTGAAAAATATGTAGCATTTCTGTACAGCAATAATGAGCAATCTGAGAAGGAAATCATGAAAAACATCCCATTTTAAAAGAATCGAAAAATAGGAATACATTTAACTGAAAATGTAAATGATTTATATACAGAAAGCAACATAACACAGTTAAAGGAAATCAAAGAAGACTTAAATAAATGGAAAAATATTCCTTGTTCATGGATAGGAAGACTAAACATCATTAAGATGTCTATCCTACACTAAATGATCCAGAGATTTAACACAATCCCAATAAAAATCACAACAACATTGTTTACTGAATTGGAAAAACTAACTATGAAATTTACTTGGAAGGTCAAAAGGCCCCAAATAGCCAAAGACATATTGAAAAAGAAAAATGAAATTGGAGGAATCACAATACCTGACTCAAAAAAATTACAAAGCCACAGTGGTGAAATCTGCATTGTAATGGCCCAAGGATAGACATAATGACCAATGGAACTGAATTGAGAGTTCTGATATAGACCCTCACATACATAGTCATCTGATATTTGAGAAGTCCACCAAGGCCACTCAACTGGGGAAAAAAATGGCCTCTTCAACAAATGCTGCTTGGAGAACTGGATATCCATATCTAAAAGAATGAGAGAAGAACACCATCTCATACCTTGTACAAAAATTAAATCCAAATGGATCAAATATCTTAATATTAGATCCAAAGACCATAAAGACCTTCAACGATAATGTAGGGAAACATCTACAAGATCTTGTATTAGGAGATATTTTCATGAAATTTACATCCAAAAAAGAGCAGTGAAAGGAAAAAAATAGATAAATGGGACCTCCTCAAAATTAGAAAACTTTTGCACCTCAAAGGAGTGAAAAAGCAGCCTCCCCAATAGAGAAAATATTTGGTAAACATATATCTGATAGCAGCTTAATATCCAACATATATAAAGAAACCCTACACCTTGAAATTAAAAACACCCATTTAAAAAATGGCAAGTGATTTGAATAGTCACCTCTCCAAAGAAGATATGCAAATGACTAAAAAGAACATGAAAAGATGCTCCACATCACTAGCTATTAGGGAAATGCAAATCAAAACTATAATGAGATATCATCTTACACCCATTACACTAATGGTTATTTAAAAAAAAACAACAACAGGGAAGTGGCTGTGGCTCAATCAGTAGGGCTCCCTTTTACCATATGGGAGGCTCCGGGTTCAGTTCCCGGGGTCTCCTGGTGAAGGCAAGCCCGCCCGCACGGCATGGTTAGCTGACCCAGCGAGCACAAGCAGCAAGGGGGGGATAAATGAATAAATAAATAAAATCTTTAAACAAAACAAAACAAAACAAAACAAAACAGAGGTCTACATGTGTTGGAGAGGATGTGGAGGAATGGGAACTCTCATCCACTGCTGGTGGGAATGTAGAATGGTGCAGCCATTATAGAGGACAGTAGGGCAGTTCCTCAGAAAACTAACTTTAGAACTTCCATAGGGTCCAGCCATTCCACTGCTGGGTATATACCCAAAACAACGGAATGCAAGGACATGAACAGATATATGCAAACCAATGTTCATAGGGAAATTATTCATAATTGGCAAAAGTTGGAATCAGCACAAATGCCTTTCAACAGATAAATAGATAAACAATTGTGGTACATACATACAATGAAATAATACTCAGCTCTAAGAAGGAATACAGTATTAAGAGATGAGATAATATGGATCAATCTTGAGGACCTTATATTGAATGAAGGAAGCCAGGCACTGAAAGACAAAAATTACATGTCTTCCTTGATATGAATTAAGCAAATGAGCAGGCCAACAGTGCTAGAGTCTGGAAGATATGTTTACAGGAAATAGAAAGGGAGAAGAAAGTTGTGAGCCTACACCCATATGGGCAAAATCTATAAGGTGGAAGTGTGTACTTGTGTGCTAGAAGATCATGATAGTGGTGCAGTTATACTATCGGATTGAATGGTACTGATTTGTCAGGGCTTAGGGTGGGCACGGTGGTTTGGACTCTTCCTAGAACTAGGGTAAGGGCTGGAGGAAAGAGCAGTTGAATACTGGGGATTGATGGGTACATAGTTGAAACTACAATGTTGGGAATGCTCTTTGGGCAATGTGGCAAGTGAGGGTTACTGGTTTAAGTTGTTGGATGTCAGGGGCATTTTGGGACAGGGCACACCTGGGGCTTGCTTCAAGGGCGTTTGTGAAGGTTCATCTTGTCATAGTGTGTTATATCAGTGGGTGTAGACCCACATAATGAGTAGGAAGTTGGTGGACTGCAATCCTGGGGAGTCCCAGTATGTTCTCAACTAGTGGGGTAGGAGTCTCTTGAAAGCATGGTTGGTGCCTAATAGGGGAGAACAGACCAATACATTAAGCCCTTTGTGCTGTTGCAAGTAACTACGAATCTTTTCCTTCAGGTAGTGAAGTCTGATGGTTGCTGTGGTTCCCAAGGTGAGGGGGAGGAAGGAATGGAATAGATGGAATAGTGGGCATTTTGGAGGTGATGGAAGTGTTCTATATGAGCTTGTTATGAGGGATATAGGCCATTTTAAATGTCATCAAAATTATAAAAGTATATGGCCCAAAATGTAAACCTTAATGTAAACCATTGATCATGGTTTGTAGCTGTGTTTCAATATTTGTCCATCAGTTGAAATAAATGTACCATCCACATATACAGAGTTATTAATAGGAGAAGGGGGAAAGAAGGAGGATGTTGGGTATATGGGAGTACCCTGTATTTGGTACATGACTTTTCTTTAAACTAAAACTTATTTGAAGACAAAGTGAAAAAAGTGAGACACTTGGTGAATAAATGGAAAAACTTGTCATTATACATACAGGACAACAGATCTTACAGTGATGAAAGGCAAAATGTCAAAAAATCTTTTCATTTTTATCTTTTAAATTTTTTTGTCTTAGTTCTTATTTCTAAAACAATCATTATTTCATTCTCTTATTAATTGTATTTGACTATTTTATTGGCTTCATTTTTGAAGAGGTTTTGGATTGCAGAAGTTTACAACTGTGGCAGGGGAAGGATCATTGGTGTTGGGTTTCAGTGATGGGGGATAAATAGGACGAAGCTCACCAGGACATACATATAAGGCATGTAAATGTGTTTAAATGGTCATGGGGCATTTTCACAGTGGCTGGATATTCACACAACAACTGAAAGAATATCAAATTCCCATCCTGGGGAGCTCTGCCCTGTTCTCTAATGGAACAGCAAGAATCCCCTGAGTGCAGGGGCAGCGACTAGTGAGGGAGGATGGTCCATTAATGGGCACTTGCTATTGATGACTGTGCTTATGAACCTTTACTCTTGAAATGGAAACTTAGCCTTGTATTATAGGGTGCCTAAGAATTACCTTCTGAGAGCCTCCTTGTTGCTCAAATGTGGGATCTTTCTATGCTGAACTCAGCATATGAATACATAACTTACCCCCCACATGAGACATGAATCTTTAGGATGAGCTTCCCTGGCACTGAAGGACTACTATCAAGCAACAACTAGCACTGCAACTGAAAAAAGACCTCAAATAAAAGTGGGAAAAGGTAAAGACAAATGAGTTTATATGGCTAAGAGACTTCAAAGTGGGTCAGGAGGTCATTCCAGAGGTTACACTTATGCACATTGCAGCAGGATCTCAATGACTGCCAAAGTAGATACTACCCCAAATAACAGGGCTCCTGAGGGGTCTGGAGAATCCAGACACTATAATCATGCCAGATAGCTCAGGAGTCATGTGTCTTGTCAGTGGACACTACTTTGGAATTTATTCTCCCCAGTGTGACAGAGTTTTACTCAGTTGTTTTTTCTCTATGCATGGCTCTTCAGTCATCCTATTTGAACCTATAATTAGTATTAGAGTTGGTAGGTGTACATCAAAGAGTCTTAAATCTTCAGGCTGTCCATACCAGCTTGGCTGTGAATATCAATGGAGATGCAACATCTATTCTCCAGTTCATTGTTCTCACCCAAGACAACTAACAAGGAGGTGATGATGGAAAGCCACCATACCAAAGAACCAATAGAGACTACAACTGCAAGCAAGACAGTCCAATCAATTAGCCCTATGGGATCAAAGCCCCCTTTCAATTAGAGGTGGAGTGTGCATCACCATCCCAGAATCCTCCTCAATGGGAATTAATTATGGAATAAAGTAAACTTACTGGCATTCTAGTAGGGATTAATTGTGATTCTAACAATGGAAGAAATTATATCATGGATGTGGAGGCAGTGGCCACTGGAGGTTTTGAGGGCAGAGAGAGGAAAATACAGATGTAAAACAGGGACATTTTTGGGACTTGGGAATTGACCTGAATAATATTGCAATGACAGATACAAGTCATTATATATCTTGCCATAACCTACAAAATTGGGTGAAAGAGAGTGTAAACTACAATGTAAACTGTCATCCATGCTTAGTGGCAATGCTCCAAAATGTGTTCATCAATTGAAATGAATGTAGCACACTAATGAGGGATTTTGTAATGTGGGAAACTGTGAGAAATATGGGGAGCTTGGCATGTGGAAATCCCTTACATTTTTTTATGTAACATTTATGTAATCTATGTATCTTAAAAAAAAAAATTAAAAAGAATAATTGAACTTGAAGAAAAGACACCTGAAATGATTGATTTAGGCTGAGAAGAAAAAAGAAAAAAGAATTATTAAAATAAAAAATGGCCTCTGACAGACATGGGACACCATCAAGCACAGCAGTATACAAATTATGGGATTCTTAGAAGGAAAAGAAACAGAGAAAAAGGCAGAGGGTTTAGTCAAAGAAATAATGACAGATAACTCCCCAATCTTAGCAAAATATGTAAGTAGGCACATCTAAGAATCCCTGAGAACACAAAACAAAATAAAAATGAAGAAAAATACCCCCTTTGATATATTGCTCACACTATCAGATGCAATGGACAAGGAGAGAGTTCTGACAACTGCAAGAGAAAAGCAATATATTAGATACAAAGAAGCCCCAAATAGATTTCTTATTTCTCATCAGAAGCCATAATGGAAACAAGAAGGGGTGTGTTGAAATAATTAAAGTGCTGACAGAAAACAACTGCGAGCCAAGGATTCTGTATCTGGTGAGATTTTCTTTCAAACTGGTGTGAGAGATTAAGACATTCCCAGATAAGCAAATTTTGAGTAAGTCCATCACCACTAGACCTATCATACAGGCAATGCTAAAGAATTTCTTCAGACAGATGGAAAGGACACTAGAGAGTAGCTCAAACTGACATAAAGAAATAATTAATAATGCATGCAGTTTTAAGTGGTAACAAATACAAAAAAGTGGGGGCAGAGTGGTAGAGGCAAAATTTATTTGTATGCAATTTAATTAAGTTATCAAATATATTTTTTATATAATTAGGATGTTACATTTTTTTTTCATTTTTAACTTTATTTTAAAAGAATTTTAGCTTATGGAAAGTTACATTGGAAATATAGGTGATTCCCATATAACCCATCCCCTACACTCACACATTTCCCTCTATTCATAACATCTTACATTAGTGTGATTCATTTGTTACAAATAATGAATAAATATTGTATTGCTAACCATAGTGTATAGTTTACAAATGGTATAAACTTTGCCTTATACACTTTTATAGATTTTCACAAGATATATAATTGCCTGTATCCATCATTGCTATATCATGCAGAAGAACAATTTCAATACCTTAAAATTCTTTATGGTCCACCTGCTTTTCCCTCTCACTCCCCGCAGAACGTCTGGTAACCACTATCTTTATATCAATGAACAATGTTAAAAGTTTTCCTATCATCACAATTAAAATATATACTTTGATCCATGGTTGCATACTCCTAATTAGTCAGTTCTATATCTGACACTGATAGGTCATATCAGTGATATCATGCAAGATTTTTACTTTAGTAACTGATTTACATCACTTAACATAAGATCTTCAAGGTTCATCCATTTTGTCCCACATGTCAATAGTTCCTTCCTTCTTACAGCTGAATAATATTCATCATGAGTATAAGCCACATTTTGTTTATCCATTCATCCCTTGATGGACAGCTGGTTTGCTTCCAACATTTGGCAATTGTGAAAAATGCCACAATAAACATTAGTATGCATATATCTGTTCACATTCCTGCTTTCTATTCTACTATATCCTTGTAGTGGGATTACTGGATTGAGAAGGAAGCAAAACAGTACCAGGAAATTCCCAGTAGAAAAATCCTCTAACAATTGTGGGTGGAAACCCAGGTGCCCATCCAGGTCTGAAAAGAATCAGTACGTCATGCCCCCAAAATCAACCACTCCCCCTCCCTGCTGGAACACTAACGGCAAACATCAGCTTCTGGAACATTGATTGCTTGCTTTGCTATAGAAATATGTATGATTAGAACAATCCTGTTTTCGGTTGCTATAGAAATATGTATGATGATTAAACCAATCCTGTTTTTGGCATGCATGAAAAAGAATTGGCTATGCGGGAAGGAGTTCTATAAAAACTGCAGTCACTGGATGTTAGGTGCGACTCTCACTAGGGAGTGCACCCCAGCTGGTAATAAAGATTTCATTGAAATTTTCTCCTGGGAGTCATTATTTGCATGAAGTGTTCCACTTCATTTTGGAGGCCCCAGAGAGATTGACCAGAGCTGGCCACACTGAGGCTTCCAGGGGGAGGCCTCTGAGAGACGTTCCTCAACCCCAGTAAGTCCTTAGTCTGGCCAGAAACTCTAGGGGAAATTAATTAATTAACCTAAGAAACCACCAGTTCTGTTCTGCTTAGGTAAGTCTGGATCCAGGGGAGGCTGTTGGTCTGCCAGATGTGGTGCTACTCCCACGGCCTGGCCACCAGGTGAGACGTCTCTTGGGGGCTCAGAATAGGCTCAAGGTTTGTGTGTCTGTGTGTAGCCAGCTGTCTGTCTGTCTGTAACATTTCTACTCAGTTTCTGTTCTTTGCTCTTCCTGTTCATTGCTATGGGTCAATCCTCCTCCTGTCCTATCACACCCCTTACCTATTTTCTAAAGAATTTTCAGGAATTTAAGAAGGCAGTGGTTGGATATGGAGCCAAGGTCAACCTGGGGACTCTCCAAACCCTATACAAGTTGGAGTGGCCCACCTTTGGTGTGGGCTGACTGTCTGAAGGAACTACAGACTTCCCAACAGTCTACAACGTCCGGAAAATCATCTATAGCAAACCTGGCCACCTGACCAGATTCCTTATATTGATGTGTGGCTAGATATTCTTACAGACACTCCCAAGAAACTAAAAAATTGTCTTGCAGGACATGGGTGCTCAGCCCAGCCAGAGACTCAACTTCCTTTAAAAGCTCCCATGAAAAACCCCAGTCCTTCGGTCCTACAGGATGCTCCTGATGAACCCCCTCTTACCTACCTACCCCCCAACTTATCCCTTTCCTCCCTTTGTCTGCCCCCTCTCCATTCACTCCCTCTCCTTCCCTTCTAACCCAGTCACCCACTAAGAATCTCTACCCTCCACTCCCCATAACAGCTGATATCTCTCTAACCAGCCCCCCATACGCGAAGGGGCACCCAGTATCAAGCTTCTGCAGCTTCCCACAACTTGCCTGACCCATCCCCTTACTGCCCCTCCACCAAGCAGGTCCAGATCTGGGTGACAACGGTCTCCCATTCATGGTATATGCCCCCTTTTCATCTACAGACCTGTATAATTGGAAAAATCAAAATCCGCCATTCTCAGAAAAAACCCTAGGCTTGATTTCTCTCCTAGAAACTATCTTCTTCACCCATAACCCCAACTGGGATGACTGTCAGCAATTATTACAGGTCCTATTCACCTTGGAGGAGAGAGATCGTATCCAGAGGGAGGCTGTCAAAACAATCTTGGGCCGAGATAGCCAACCTACTACTGACCCAGGCTGAATAGAACATGTGTTCCCCTCAACCAGACCGGATTGCACTTACAATCAGGATCAAGGTAAGGAGGCTCTCGAGCAGTTTCACCAGACTCTCCTACATAGCCTTTGAGCTGCTGCCAGAAAGCCAACAAAACTTTCTAAGGTGAGTGAAACTACCCAAGGGCCTAATGAGTCACCCTCTGCCTTTTTAGAGCATCTAATGGAGGCCTATAAAAACTACACCCTTATAAACCCTGAAACACCTGAAAATCATAGAGCTATAAATATAGCATTTGTATCACAGTCTGCTCCTGACATACAAAAGAAGCTGCAGAGGTTAGAGGGGTTTGAAGGGAAGTTATTATCTGAATTAATAAAGGTGGCACAGAAAGTGTATAACAATAGAGAGGATGTCGAAACCAGAAAATTGGCCAATGTTCTGCTGAGCACAATAGCAACAGACAGTGCTAGGGCAGCAAAAGAAAGTTCTAGGTTGACTTCCTCCCACGGATTCTCCGGGAACCAGAAAAACCCAAGGCAGGGCAAATCAGAATTACAAAAAGACCAGTGCACTTATTGCAAAGAAAAGGGACACTGGAAAAATGAATGCCCCTGATGCCAGGCAAACCCCAGCCAAGCCCTGCAGTTTCTAGACTGACAGCGCCAGGGCTCACCAAGCCCCTGGGAGCCCATGATGAAACTAACAGTTGGGAGCAGCCCGGTTGACTTCCTGGTTGATACAGGGGCTACGTACTCCACCCTGAAATCGGACCCTGGTTCCTCTGCAGCTAAATATACTTTGGTTCAAGAAGCCACTGGGAAAATACACTTTTATCCCTGGCCCACCTCCCAGACTATTAATCTTGGAGCTGGGACCATTACCCACTCTGTGATTGTTATGCCCTACTGTCCCTATCCCTTGTTGGAGAGAGACTTGCTACAAAAATGGAAAGTTACCATCTCCTTCCGGGATGGTGAAATAAAACTAAAGTTGAGTGTTCAGCCCCAGACTCTCCTAGTACCCTGCCCCATATCAGAAGAATATCTCCTAACAGGCCTCGGGACACCGCCAATGACTAATAAGTTGCTGCAAGAGTTCCAGCACATGGTTCTGGAGTTTGGGCTGAAACAAACCCCCCTGGGCTGGCTTAGCATCAGGCCCCCGTGGTGGTACAACTACTCAGCACATCTCTCCCCATCTGGGTATGGTAGTATGCAATTAGTCACAAGGCCAGGACTGGAATTGAAAAGCACGTCAACCATCTACTCAATGCAGGTATTCTTATTCCCTGCCAGTCCCCATGGAACACCCCCTTACTTCCTGTGCAGAAGGAAGTATGGACTATCGGCTGGTACAGGACCTCAGGGAAGTTAATAAAAGGGTTGAAAGAATACACTCCACCCTCCCTAACCCTTACACACTTCTTAGCCAGCTCCCTCCATAGCATACCACCAACTCTGTCCTGGATCTAAAAGATGCATTCTTTTCCATATCATTGACACCAGTTAGCATCTTTGCTTTTGAGGACACTTGGCCTGGGGGAAGTGGACAACTAATCTGGACCAGAATTCCCCAAGGATTCAAAAACTCCCCCACCTTGTTTGGGAAGGCTCTGGGGTTGGACTTATCCCTCTTCAGGGAGCAGCATCCAGTGTTACCCTACTTCAGTATGTAGATGACCTCCTAGCCACACCAGACTCAGACTCATGCAAAGCAGCTACCCTCAGCCTACTCAAAGCATTGGTGGAAATGGGGTATCATGTATCCACCAAAAAGGCTCAGCTCTGCTCCCACTCTGTAACATATCAGGAATACATCTTAGAAAAAGGGGAACGGTGACTTTCACGTGACAGGATACAAACCGTATTGGGTATCCCAGCACCAATCTCAAAATGACAGGTACGTGAATTTCTTGGTACGGTGGGATATTGCAGGCTGTGGATCCCTGGATTCACAGAAATTGCTAAGCCCCTCTACGCCACCATGGCGGGCAAGGGAAATGACTTGTTGTGGACCAAAGAGCAGCAAAAATCCTTTGAAGGTCTGAAGACAGCTCTGGTGAGTGCCCCTGCCCTCAGGCTACCTGATCTGTCCAAACCCTTTCATCTATTCATTGATGAAAGTTGAGTGGTTACCAAAGGAGTCTTAACCCAGTCCATTGGGCCTTGGTGCCAACCAGTAGCGTACCTCTCAGAAAAGCTGGATTATGTAGCTGCTGGATGGCCCAACTGCCTAAGAGCTGTCGCAGCCACTGCCCTTTTAGTCAAGGAAGCCTCTAAGTTAACCTTTGGCCAAAACGTGGTGGTAATGGCCCCATATTCAGTGGAATCCCTCCTCCGCAGTCCCCCGGACCCCTGGATATCTAATGCCAGAATCACATAATATCAGGTTTTATTGTAGAACCCACCCTCTGTGGTATTCTCAAAAATGGAGGAACTAAATCCAGCCACCCTGCTCCCTGACTCTAGTACCCCCCCAGTGGCCCATGGCTGCTTGCGCTTGCTGGAAACCCTGACGGGGCTATGCCTAGACCTCGCCGATGTGCCTTTGCTGGAGGATTCCCATAATCTCTACATAGATGGCAGCAGCTTTGTTAAAGATGGAGTCTGTTATGCGGGAGCAGCAGTAGTAGAGCCACCCAAAAGTATCTGGGCTCAATCCTTAAGCCATGGCACCTCCACCCAACTGGCCGAACTAATAGCCCTTACCCAAATGCTAAGATGGGCAAAAGGCCAAACTGCCAATATTTATATGGACAGTCGTTATGCTTTTGCTACAGCCCATGTACACGGTGCACTGTACCAAGAGCAAGGATTTCTAACATCTGGAGGAAAAGAAATTAAAAATGGGGCTGAATTCTTAGTGCTATTAGAAGCCATTTGGTTCCCTAACCAAGTAGCCATTGTTCACTGCAAGGGTCACCAGAAGGGAAACTCCCCGCAGGCTGAAGGCAACCGTGTAGCAGATGAAGTCCTGTGAACTGCCGCCTTCCTACCGGTCACCCCTGTCCAAATGCTCCCGACAGTCCCCAGCCAGGATCCCCTGATAATGTGCTACTCTCCAGAAGACGTCAAGCAGGGGGAAAGTCTAAGAGCTAACATTTTCCCAGAAGATTGGTAAGTCCTGCCTGATGGCAGAACATACCTACCTGAAGCAGTGGGGAGACAATTGGTCAAAAGGCTGCATGACACCACACATATGGGTGGCACCAAATTAATAGAATTAATAAAAAGAGACTTTTATTTCTCAGGCTTGTCTAAAATCAGTAAAAGTATCACATCAAGATGCGAAATCTGCGCAAAAGTAAATCAAAGAGGAGGTGTCCAAGTTCCAGTGGGAACTAGGCTCTGTGGGATGGAACCAGGAGAGCGCTGGGAAATAGACTTTACCTAGATAAAGTTGGGAAAATATGGATATAGGTATCTCCTGGTGCTGGTGGGTAGGTTTTTGGGATGGGTGGAAGCCTACCCGACTAAAAATGAAACAGCCACAGTAGTAGTTAAGAAGTTGATAGCAGAAATCATTCTGAGATTTGGGCTTCCTCTTAGAATAGGGTCAGATAATGGCCCAGCCTTCACAGTGCAGGTGACTCAACAATTGGCTAAAGTCCTGGGTATAAATTGGAAACTGCACTTTGCATTTCAGCCCCAAAGTTCGGGACAGGTTGAAAGGATGAGCCACACCTTGAAAGAAACCCTAACCAAGTTGGCTCTAGAGTCTGGTGAAAACTGCATGAGTCTCCTTCCTTTTGCCCTCCTTAAAGCCAGATATACTCCCTACGTGCAGGGCATTACACCCTACGAAATATTATTTGGCAGACCCCTGCCCCTGTTGCCCAAGTTAGGGTTAGAAAAAAATATCTGAATATGACAACGAATATCTTTACTCTAAAGGTGCTGGACCAGATTAGAAAAATGGTCAATCAGATGGTCCAAGAAGCCCATCTCCCTTGTTCAAGTACTAACCCTCCTTTATTTCAGGTGCAGCCCAGAGATCTGGTCTGGGTTCAAAAGCTCCAGGCTGGAACAGTGGAGCCACGGTGGACCAGCCCATATGTGGTGATCCTCACAACACCCATGGCAGTAAAAGTTGCAGGGAAAAGGCACTGGATACATGCATCCCAGCTAAAAGCCATCAGGTCTGGAATGGAGGACTCAAAAGCAGGAAAGTCATCAGGACAGAAAACCCGTTAAAAATCAAGATTCACCATATAAGTTAAGACTAAGGGTGCGGAAGGAGGGGAGAATATAACAATGCTCTGGCAAATGAGTTTGCTGTCCCTCCTGGTTACTAGCGTTTGTGCTAGTAGTGGCTTTTGGTTAACCTCCTATTACTGGAGCATAGCCAGAACCGAAGACAGGAAGATTCTAAATGTTACTCAAACTACCAAGAAAATCCTACCCTCTCTTTCAATTTATGTTCCCCCCTCGGAGAAGAATATCACATAAAGCCAAACAGCTCACATCCCTTTACAAACTCTTTTACAAGTTGGGGATGTGGAAACCAGAATTTAGGAAAAGGACTATCTCAGGTTCAGTTATATGTCTGCCCTGCAGATGGGCCCCCAGAATATAATAGTCAGGGACAGTACCACTGTGCCCAATGGGGTTGTGAAACTTTAGCCCCATGGACTTCCAAAGATGCTGCCATCAGCCTCAATAGGAAGCAAGGCCCCAGAACCCAACTATATGGTCCAGCAACCTCATCCACATCCATATCATTAATGGGTCTGATGATACCTTGGAAGGAGGTAAAACATGGGGCCTCAGGATATATGTAACTGGTCGAGACCCTGGAACTGAGTTCACTATCCAGCGAGGTATTCTTAAACCTCCTCCACCTAATCTGGTCGGCCCCAACTGGGACATTTTCCTTAATTCAGAACCGGAAACTCCACCCAAAAATAAACCAGAAAACCTAATCTTCCCCAACTAAAAACCCCACAGAGCCCAGTTGTTGTCCATGTTGTTCTCTGTCTTTGCCTTCCTAAACAATAGCCAACCAAACACCATCAAAAATTGTTGGCTCTGCCTAAACCCCCAACCTCCTTATTACATTGGGATAGGGGCAAATGGGAGCATTATTCCCAATGCATCACTGTATGTTCAAAAAATATCAGTAGATGAAAACCAAAAGCTCTGTAAGTGGGGTCATAAGCCAATTCTAACTCTGGGGACCTATAAGGAAATGGCACCTGTTTTGCCCCCTTCTCAGCCAGAATCAATACAACTTTCCTAAACCCCACTGTTCACCAGTTATTTTCTCTAATGAAACTGATGAATCCTATTACTGGAAAGTTCCTTGTGGCACCTGGTTCACCTGTACCTAAGGAATCACCCCTTGTCTCTCACCTCAAACCCTGTCACAATCTAAAACTAAAGAAAACTCAGTTGTCTGCATCCTAGTACACATCATCCCACAGGTATACTGGTATTTAGGTGAAGGGGGCCGTGAACATTTTAGAACCATAAGCAGATTTAAGTGAGTTCCCATTCTCATTCCCATTATGGTTGGCCTTGGGATTGGGAGTTCAGCAGCCTTAGGAATGGCAGCCCTGGTCACTGGTAAGGAAAACTTTAAAACCTTATCTACTCAGATTAACACAGATCTAAAGGAATTTGGAAAAGTCAGTTAGTCACCTTGAAACATCCTTATCCTCTGGCTGAAATGGTTTTACAGAATAAGCGTGGGCTAGATCTAGTATTCTTTTTATTTATTTATTTATTTATTTATTTATTTATTTATTTATTTTATTTTATTTTTTAACTTTATTTTGTACATTTAATAATTGAAAACATAAACAATTAAAAACTAAAAAGTAAACACATGAATAAATATATACATTTCTCAATTAAATGTAATGGATACATGTAAATTTTTTTTTTGAATCAAACAATATATTACACAATATATTTGGTTCATAGTAATGCATTCATACAGTATTTGTCCTTTTGTGTCTGGCTTGCTTCACTCAACATAATGTCCTCCAGGTTCATCCATGTTGCCATATGCTTTATGATTTCATTTCTTCTTACAGCTGCATAATATTCCATCGTGTGAATAGACCACAGTTTATTTATCCATTCATGTGTTGATGGACACCTGGGTTGTTTCCAACTTTTGGCAATGGTGGATAATGTGGCTATGAACATCAGTGTGCAGATGTCTGTTCGTGTCATTGCTCTCAGTTCTTCTGGGTATATACCCAGTAGCAGTATTGCAGGGTCACATGGCAAGTCTATATTCAACTGAACAATCTGAGGAGGAAATCAGGAGGAAAATTCCATTTTCAATAGCAATCAAAAGACTCAAATACCTAGGAGTTAATTTAACCAAGGAAGTACAGGACCTATATGCAGAAAACTACAAAACAATGCTAAAAGAAATTTAAAAAGACCTAAACAAATGGAAAGACATTACGTGTTCATGGATTGGAAGAATAAATATTGTGAAGATGTCAATCTTGCCAAAACTGATTTATAGATTCAATGCAATACCAATTAAAATCCCAAAAGCTTACTTTACAGAATTAGAGAAGGCAATTGCCAAATTCATCTGGAAGGGTAAGTGCACCTGAATAGCCAAAAGTATTCTAAAAAAGAAGAGCAATGTGGGAGGAATTTCACTGCCTGACCTTGAAACATATTACAAAGCTACAGTGGTCAAAAGAGCATGGTACTGGCATAAAGATAGACATATTGATCAGTGGAATAGAATTGAGAATCCAGAAATAAACCCTCACCTATAGAGTTAACTGGTTTTTGACAAACCTATCAAGCCCACGCTGTTGGGAAAAAACTGTCTTTTCAACAAATGGTGTTGGGAGAACTGGATATCTATAACCAAAAGAATGAAAGAGGACCCCTATCTCACCCCCTATACAAGAATCAAGTAAAAATGGATCAAAGATCTAAATATAAAAGCCAGGACCATAAAACTACTAGAAGAAAATGTAGGGAAACATCTTCAAGACCTTGTAGTAGGTGGTGGTTTCTTGGACCTCACACCCAAAGCACGTGCAATAAAAGAAAAAGTAAATAAATGGGACCTTCTCAAAATTAAACACTTTTGCACCTCACAGGACTTTGTCAGAAGGGTGAAAAGGCAGCCAACTCAATGGGAAAAAATATTTGGAAATCACATATCTGATAAGGGTTTAATATCCAGGATATATAAAGAGATGTTACAACTCAACAATAAAAAGACAAATGACCCAATTAAAAAATGGGCAAAAGACTTGAATAGACATTTCTCCAAAGAAGAAATACAAATGGCAAAAAAACACATGAAGAAATGCTCAACATCACTCATGATTAGGGAAATGCAAATTAAAACTACAATGAGATATCATTTCACACCTATCAGAATGGCCACTATTAAAAAGACAGAGAACTACAAGTGTTGGAGAGGATGTAGAGAGATAGGAACAGTTCTTCACTGTTGGTGGGAATGCAGGATGGTACAACCACTATGGAGGACTGTTTGGCAGTTCCTAGATCTATTATTCTTAAAACAAGGAGGACTATGTGTAGCCCTAGGCAAAACCTGCTGTATCTACACTAACTACTCAGTAGTGATTAAAGAAAGTCTCTCATTAGTTAGAAACAGGCTAAAGGAATGAGAAAAGCTTAGAACCAAAAGTGCTAATTGGTGTGAAAGCCTATTCTCATGGTCCCCATGGCTAACCAACTTAATCACCGCTGTTGCAGGACCACTTGTCCTAGTCCTACTAGGATTTCTGGTAGGCCCTATTTTCATTTACTGCCTCACTTTCTACATCCAAAAAAGAATACAGGCAGTGAAGGTAATGATATTATGCACTCATTACAATTCCTGGGCTACTGATGCAGAGTTAATGGTTTGACCAATGCTATTACAGGAGTGGGGAATGAGAAGGAAGTAAAACAGTACCAGGAAATTCCCAGTAGAAAAATCCTCTAACAATTGTGGGTGGAAACCCAGGTGCCCATCCAGGTCTGAAAAGAATCAGTATGTCATGCCCCAAAAATCAACCACTCCCCCTCCCTGCTGGAACGCTAACGGCAGGCATCAGCTTCCGGAACATTGCTTGCTTGCTTTGCTATAGAAATATGTATGATTAAAACAATCCTGTTTTCAGTTGCTATAGAAATATATATGATGATTAAACCAATCCTGCTTTTGGCACACATTAAAAAGAATTGGTCACGCTGGAAGGAGTTCTATAAAAACTGCAGTCACTGGACGTTAGGTGCCACTCTCACTAGGGCATGCTTCCTGGCCGGTAATAAAGGTTTCATTGAAATTTTCTCCTGGGAGTCATTATTTGCATGAAGCATTCTGCTTCAGGATCATATGACAATTCTATACTTAGCTTCCTGAATAGTGGATGAACCATTCTACATTCCTACCAGCAGTGGATGAGTGCTCCTATTCCTCCACATATTATCCATCACATGTAGTTTAATGTTTTTTTTTTAAATAGTAGCCAAATATATGAAAGATGTTATTTCATTGTAGTTTTGATTTACATTTCCTTATTAGTTAGTAATGGTGGACATCTTTTCACGTTGTTTTTAGCCATCTGTATTTCCTCTTTGGAAAAGTGTCTACTCAAACCTCTTGCCTATTTTTAAAATGAGTTGTTTGTTTATTTATATTAGAGATGTAAGATTTCTTTATATTTTCTGGATATTAGGCCCTTATCAGATAAGTGTTGTAGTTGAAAATTGTTTATGAATTCCAAAAATAGATATTGGATTATGTTTGTACACTGGTCTGTTCCTAAGAGCATATTAGATTATATTGGATTCAGAGGTTTCACTTTTACTTGATTAAATAATGATTAAGGCTTTGATTGGGTCACCTCAGTAGGACATTGAGGAACCACATCGCAAAGAAGGGAGTTTGGAGTTTTGATACTGGAGCCTGGGATGTAAGAACACAAAGACACAGATAAGTGAGGATGCTCCATTAGACATGGCAGAGACCCTGGGATGAGAGATGAGCTGTTTACCTGGCAGTTTACTGCTGGGCTTCTGGAGAGAACAGAGCAGCTGAGTCCAGAGAGGAAGGAGTCCCTGGAGAGAGATGAGATTTATCCCATCCCACAGATAATATGGGAAGAAGCTGGGACCATGGAGCCTTAAGAGTAAGAGGGAGTCTGAACTCTTACAGATGACAGCCATCTTGCTCTAACACATAGACTTTGGTGAGGGAAGTAACTTATGCTTTATGGCCTGGTAACAGTAAATTTCTACCCCATATAAATACACTCTTATAAATGCCATTGGATTTCTGGTATTTTGAATCAGCACATTTTTGGCTGATTTTCTCCCATTTAGAAGGCTGCATTTCAATTTCTTGACAAACTCCTTTGAAACAGAAAAGTTTTTTTTTTTTATTTTCAGGAAGTAATATTTATCTATTTTTCCTTTCATTGTTTGTGCTTTTGGTGTAAAGTTTATGAAACCATTTACTACTACAAGTTCTTGTAGATGTTTCCCTACGTTATCTTCTAGTAATTTTATAGTCTTGGCTCTTATATTTATGTCTTTGATGCATATTGAGTTAATTTTTATACAGAGAATGAGATGGTGATCCTCTTTTATTCCTTTGGACATGGATATCCTGTTATCCCAGCATCAGTTTTTGAAGAGATTCTTCTGTCCCAGTTGAGTGGGTTGGTAGCCTTCTCAAATATCAGTTGGTCAAATATGTGTGAGTCTATATCAGATCTCTCCATTCAGTTCCATTGTAGTATGTCTATCCTTGTGCCAACAACGTGCAGTTTTCACCACTGAAGTTTCTAATATGTTTTAAAATCAGGTAGCATGAGTCTTCCAATTTTGTTTTCCCTCTTAAAGATGTTTTGGCTCTTTGGGACCCCTTTTCATTTCAAATAAATTTGATAATTGCCTTTTCCAGTTCTGTAAAAAATGCTGTTGGAACTTTTATTGGGATTGCATTGAATCTGTACATCAATTTTTGGTATGATAGATATCTCAATGATATTTAGTCTTCCAATCCAAGAACATAGAATATTCTTCCATTTGTTTAGGTCTTCTTTGATTTCCTTTAACAATGTTTTATAGTTTTCTTTATAAAATACTTTACATTCTTAGTTAAGTTTATTCCTAGACATTTGTTTCTTTTAGTTGCTATTTTAAATGGAATTTTTCTTGATTTCTACCTCATATTTTTCATTATAATTGTTCAGGAATGCTAATGAATTTTAAATCTTATTCTTATATCCCATAAGTTTGCTGAACTTGTTTATCAGCTCTAGAAGCTTTGTTCTAGACTTTTTGGGTCTTTCTACATATAGGCCCATATTATCTGCAAATAGTGAAAGTTTTACTTCTTCCTTTCCAGTTTGGAAGCCTGTTATTTATTTTTCTTGCCTAAATGCTCAAGCAAGTAATTCTAATTCAATGTTAAATAAGAGCAGTGTCAGGATGCATTCTTGTCTTTTTTCAGATATTAGAGGGAAAGCATTTAGTCTTTCACCATTGAGTATGATGTTAGGGGAGAGCTTTTGATAATGCCCTTTATCATGTTGATATCTTTTGAAATGTTTTTTTAATTTTAAAAAAGGATGAAAAAGTATGCTGTATTTTCTCAAATACTTTTTTGAATTGATAGAAATGATCATGTGATTTTTATTCTTTGATCTGTCAATTATTACATTAATTGATTTTTAATGTTGAATCATTCTTGAATACCTGGGATAAAATCCACTTACTCATGGTGTTTAATTTGATTGAGATATTGTCAGATTCTATTAGCAAGTATTCCCACAGAGAAAACTACACAGCAGACAAGAGAGTTGGAGTTTTGAGCTGGAGCCCTGGAAGTAAGCACACAGAGGAGCAGAGCAGCTGAACCCAGAGAGAAGCCCCAGGGAGAGAGACAGAGCTGGTCACCTGATAGTCTACAGCTGGCCTTGTGGGGACAGCAGGGCAGTTGAGCCTGGAGAGAAAGAAGCTCAAGGAAGAGAGGAACCTTGGAAGCCTGAACTCTTGGCAGACATCAGCAGCCATCTTGCTCCAACACTTGACAAAAGACTATGGTAAAGGAAGTAACTTATGCTTTATGGCCTGGTAACTATAAGCTTTTAACTCAAATAAATATCCTTTATAAAAACCATCAGCTTTATGGTATTTTGCATCAGCACCCATTTGGCTGACTAATACAGTTAGTTCTTTTTTTAATTTCTCTAATTGCTAAGTCATGGTTTGCAATCTTTACTCTTTTTTTTAAATATATGCATTTATGAACATAACTTTCCCTCTGTGCATTGCCTTTAATGCATCTCATTGGTTTAGTATATTTTGTTTTCATTTACATTCATTTCTACTCTTTGAGCCATTATTTACTTGTTTAATTTTCACATATTTGTAAATATTCCATGTTCCCTTGGTTACTGATTTGCAACTTCATCCATTTGCAGAGAGAAGATATTTGATAGGATTTCAATGTTTAAAATATATCAAGATTTGTTTTGTGGCCTAATATATGGTCTATCTGAAATATGTTCCATGTGCAATGAGAAGAATATGTATTCTTTCATTGTTTGGTGGAGGGTTTTATGTAAGTCAATTAGGTGTAAATTTTAGAAACATCTTTCTGTCCTTTCAAATGTGTCAATTTTTTGCTTCTTGTATTTTAAGGCTCAGTTTTAGGTACGCATATGTTTATAACTGTTATATGGTCTTGCTGGATTGAAACATTTATGTATATATTATGTCCTCCTTTGTCTTTTGCAAACTCTGTGAAATTTTTTTTTCTGTGTGTCTGACAATGATAAAGGCACTCCAGGGTATTTCCATGAAAATTAATATTTTCAAGGGATACCTCTATCTTTCTATTTGTGTATTTTTTCATAAGTGACTCTCTTTTATAAAGCATATAGATGGATTATACTGCTTCATCCAATCAGCCTATATCTGCCATGTGATAGGGGTGCTTAATCTGTTGGCCTTTAACTAATAACAGAGAATGATTTGATTTTTAAATTTTAAATAAGCTTTAGCGACTTATGGGCAAGATGGCATTGCCTTTGGTGGGCACTACTGAGCTTTCTTGCAAAAAACAGGTGAGAAGTGACAAAATTCTCCCTGAGTGGGCTTTTCAGTGAACCCACAGAGCAGTAGGGTTCAGGGCATCAATCTGGAGGGAACTGGACAAATAGATTAAGAGCCTAAGAGAAAACCATGAGTTTCTCACACCTGGGACTTGAGAGGGCAGATGGTTAAGCTGCACCCTTAGGGCAAAAAAGCCTCCATGAACACCCTGACTCCCACAAGCACAAAGTGGGAAAGAGCATTCTCTGGGAGGAAGAAGGTTCTGGTGAAGGGTGGAAAGGGGATTCCTTTCTGTGGGTTTGGCTACCTGGGCCCCCATTGAACCTCAGGGAGCATACCAGCCAGCACAGAGTTGGTCCAGGGAAGAGGGGAAGGGGAATCTGCTCAGGTAGCCTGGTACACCCAGCTGCCCTGGGAGAGAGAAACATGGGTTGGGAGAGTGCTGAGACAGGTAATTGACTACTTTGGCACTGAAAACTATCAAAATTCCAACTCCCATTAGGGAGGTGGGTGGTAAGATGCCTCAATAAGCTTTCAAGTGCCTATTTAGAGTATACTGGAAGGAGGAGGGGTCTGGAAGAGAGATGAGAGTGTTTCTTTGTGGTGAGTTTGGTCACCAAGATCCCCTTTAAGTCCCAGAAGGGACATCAACCTGAGCAGGAGAGGGCAAGGGGAACGACTCACACAGTTTGTCATGCCAAGCTGCCCTGGGAGAGAAAGCAATTAGAACAGAAAGGGGGCAGGGACAGACAGGCACTTAATCAGTAGGACTCTGGACAACTGCAAAGATTCTAATCTGCCCAAAGAAAAGAGGGTGGATAGCTTTCTAAAAGGCTAATTGACCCAAGGAGAAAGTTTAGCTCAGGGGAGAAGTTCCCCCCTTGAATATAGGAGGTCAATGGTTCAATTCCCAGCTCTTCTTAGAGAAGTGAGCCACCAGGTTAACAGACATCCAGCTGATACTTTAGGACAGGAAACATATAGACATTCTTTTGTGTTAGATTTCCTTGGATCTTTCATTTTTCTTTAAAATTTTTTTTTTCAATTTAACTTAGTTTATTAGCTAAAACCCAGTTCAATACCTGCAGAGAGCAGACTGCAGGGTAATTGATTGATGAACAATGGGAGCTTGAGAAATTCCTTAGGGGCTTATGAGGGAAGCTGTTTTGCCATGGTTTTTGTTTGTTTGATTGTTTGCTTGTATTTTGTTCTTTTTTCCCCATTTTTCCACATCCCCCCTTTTGTTGTTAATTACTTGCTGCGTTGTTGTTTCTTCTTTGTTGTGCTTCCCTTACTTCATTTCTCTTTTTTTGTTTACCAGTTTTGTCTACCTATGCTATATCTTTTCCTTCTTTCATCTTTCTATCTTCTGTTTTCTGTTGCTGTTCTTTAACACCACCTTTTTTTTCCTTTTTTGGTCTTCAATATTTCTTGTTCTTATTTCTCTCTCCTTTGTTCTTGTTTCTTTCTTTTTTTACTTTTTTCTTTCTTTTCTGTTCTCTTTGACTCTCTCTCCTTACCATTATGACCTTTGAATTCATTCTGTATATTTTTCTCTATTTGGTTTCTCATTTCATTGTTTGTAATCCACCTTTTTAAAACTTTTATTCCTTTGTACTTCTTACTTGAGTTTATTATTTATTTTCTGAGGTCTTATATGGTTCCTCTTCTACCTTTTACTATTATTATATTATCCTTTCTCTCTTCATATTTTTTTCTTTTCTCTGGCCCTAATTTTTTTAAAAGGGAACATAGAAGACAGCAAGAAAATAGAATAAAAAGAACAAGAAGGCAGCAAGGAAATAGAATAAAAAGTCAAAGTGAAAACTGACCACACACATATAAATGACAATAAAATAAAATGCTGGATTAGAAAGAGAATCTAAACAACTGAACAAACCCATGAAAATAAACTGATGCCTAGACACCAACAACAATTTAAAATCCATACTAAGAAACAGGAAGATATTGCTTAGTTCAATGAAGAATCTAAAAGTCAGGAGGAGATGCAGAACATGGAATAACTAATCAGAGATGTCTAAACAAATATCATGAATCAACTTAATGAAGTGAAGGAAGAGATTAAGGATGTTAAGAAGACACTGGGAGAAAACACTGAAGAAATTATAAACATACATAAAAAGATAATGGATATGATGTTGGTAAATGGCACAATACAAGCAATCAAAAATACAACGGAAGCACATACAAAAGATTTGAACATACAGAAGAAAGAATACCAGAAGGGACATCAACCTGAGCAGGAGAGGAAGACAATATACCTGAAATCAGGTAGAAGAACAGATAGATAAAAAGATATAAAAAATCCAGCATGGACTCAAATTGACAAACCCTTAAGTAGACTAAAAACAAAAAAAGGAGAAGATGCAAATACATAAAATAAGAAACAAGGAAGAAAGATATCACCACTGACACCACAGAAATAAAGAGTATCATAAAAGATAATTTGAAAAAATTATATGCCAATAAGATGGATAATTTAGAAGAAATGAAAAATTCCTAAACACCCACAGGCAGCTGACACTGATGAAAGAAGAAATTGATGAACTCTACAGATCAATCACAAGTAATGAGATAGAATTAGTCATCAAAAACTCCCTTTTAACCATTTTAAATCAGCACACACCACTCAGAACTGTGTGGGAGAGAGTGTGGTCTATGATGTGAACTGTGGTCTAGGGTTGGTGGCAAGGCCCCAGGATGTGTAAGTCCATTGAGGGTGGTGGGCCACACTTGTGGGAGATGTTTGTGTGGGACGTGGTGGGAGGTGTGGGGGGTGGGCAACATGGGAATCCCAGGGGGTTCTGTGTAGTATTTTCGGTAATCTAAGCACCTCTTAAAATATATTTATATATATATATAAATAAAATTAAAAAAAAATAAGTGGAAACAGAGAGATGGAGAGGTGAGGAATTTTCTTGTTCATTGTTTGTCATTTTTTGTTTACTATTATTGTTGAAGTAATGAAAATACTCTAATAATGATTGAAATGATGAATGCACAGCTATGAGATTATACCAAATACTATTATTGTACACATTGAATGAATTGTATGCTTTGTTAATATGTACCAATAAAATAGATTTGTTTAAAAAAAAAAAAAAAAAACCCTTTTAAGAAGAGCTCAAGACCAGATGGCTTCACAGGTGAATTCTACCAAACATTCTGGAAAGAACTAACACTAATTCTGCTTAAACTCTTCAAAAAATAGAAGGGGTGGGAACATTAGCTAACACATCCTATGATGCCAACATCGCCCCAGTACCAAAGCTAAAGATGCCACAAGAAAAGAAAACTATATACCACTTCCTCTAATGAATTTAGATACTAAAATTCTCAAGAAAATGCTTGCTAATCATATTTAACAACACATCAAATGAATTATACACCATGACCAAGTGGTTTTCATCTCTAGCTTGCAATGATAGCAGAACACAAGAAAACCAATCAATGCAATGCATCACACAAACAGATTAAAAGAAAAAAATCAAATGATCATCTATAGATGCAGAGAAAGCATCAGACAAAATACAACACACTTTCCTGATAAAAACACTAAAAAAGATAGGAATAGAAGAAAGCTTCCCCAGTATGATAAAGAGTATATATGAAAAACACACAGATAACATCATATTCAATGGAGATATACTATAAGCTTTCCCTCTAAGATTCAGAATAAGACAGGGATGACCACTTTCACCACTCCTATTTAATATTGTTTTAGAAGTAGTTGTACAAGCACTTAGGGAACAAAAGGGTATAAAAGGCATCCATATTGGAAAGGAAGAAGTCAACATTTCACTATTTACAGATGACATGATCCTATACATAGAAAGCCCTGAGAAATCTACAAGAAAGCTTCTAAAGCTTATAAATGAATTCAGTAAAGTTGCAGATTATAAGATCAACATGCAGAAATCAGTAACATGTCTATACACCAATAATGAGCAATCTTAGGAGGAAATCAAGAAAAAAATCCCATTTACAATAGCTACTAAAAGAATCAAATACATAGAAATAAATTTAACTAAAGATGTAAATGACTTATATGAAGAAAACTACACAGCACCGTTAAAGGAATTCAAAGAATACTTAAATAAATGGAAGAATTTTCTCTCTTCATGGATAGGAAGACTAAACATCATTAAGATGTCTGTAGTACTGAAACTGATCTATAGATTTAATGCAATCCCAATAAAAATCACTGCAGTATTTTTTACTGAATTTGAAAAACTAACTATGAAATTTATCTAGAAGGGCAAGAGGCCCTGAATAGCCAAAGACATATTGAAAAATAAAAATAAAGTTGCAGGGATCGCACTACCTGACTTTAAAATATACTACAAAGCTATAGTGGTCAAAACTGCATGATATTGGCACAAAGATAGACATACCGACCAATGAAATTGAATTGAGATTTCTCATATAGACCCTCACATATACAGTCAATTGATCTTTGACTAGGCCACCAAACCCATTCTGCTAGGAGAGAAAGGCCTTTTCAACAAATGGTGCTTGGAGAACTGGATATCCATATCCAGAAAATGAGAGAGGAACACCATCTCCCACCTTATAGAAAAATTAACTCAAAATGGCCATTGTCCATCATCATCTCCTCACCAGGTGATTTGGGTGAGTCCATTGAGCTGTAGAGTAGAAGTTGCAGCTCCACCAAGATTCCAGGCACAGCTGACACAAGGGCAGGCCAAAGGCTCCAGTCTCTGGAAGCACATCTACAAACTCCAGCACCGCATATAGATTTGAATAGAAGGGACTGAAGTACCACGTGCAGGGAGGACTTATTTGAGTACAACTCTGTCAATCTCAGGAGCACAGATTCCAAAGTAGTTCCCACAGATAAGGTATCAATCTCTGAAGCTATCCCCCCTTATATAGTACCTGGTCATCTCCAGAGCATTCAGGAGCCCCTCTGTGTGGGGTGATATCCACTTTGGTGTTCTATGAGATCCTACTGAGGTGTGCATAAGTGTTACCTCTGGGATGACCTCCTGACTCTCTTTGAAGTTTCTTAGCCACATGCACTCATTTGTCTTTACCTTTTCCCCCTTTTATTCAAGGTCTTTTTCCACTCATATTGCCATTTGGCACTTGGATTAATCCCTTGTTGCCAGGGAGGCTCATCCCTGGGAGTCATGTCCCATGCTGTGGGGAATGTAATGCATTCATATGCTGAGATTGGCTTAGAGAGGCCACATTTGAGCAACAAGAAGGCTCTCAGGTGGCAACCCTTAGGCACCCTAAAACAGTAGGTTAAGTTTCAATTACAAGAGCAAAGACTTGTAAAGCTAGTCATCAATAAAAAGAACCCATTAGTGGACGATTCTCCTTTGCCAGACACTGCCTCTGCATTCAAGGGACTGTTGCTGCTTCCTTGGAGAATGTGGCAGAGCTATCCAGGCTGGGAATTCAGTATTCCCTCATTTATAGAGTGATTGTCCACCCACTGTGACCAAGTCCCACCGTTTGATCAATTGAACAATTTTATATATCTTTCATATATATTCAGGTGAACTTCCTCCCATGAAACCCCCTTCCCAGACACCCCACCAATGATCCTTTGCTGCCCCCCGTTGTAACCCTTCTGTGATTTAAAACTTCCTTGAAGATGAAGCCCATACAATAGCCAAATACAATTAATAGGAAAATGATAATAGATTTAAAAATATTAATAGAAAATATTATTAGATAAAATAGATGGAAACTTGGAGGAAAAAAAAACTAGAAATAAAATAAAATTAAAGGATTGGGCCATTCAAAAAATGGGAAAATATTTTTTTAATTATTATTTTTTTTTTTTTTTCCCTTTTATCACTGCATTATTGGGTGTCCAGTCTGTACCATGGCACCTTCCCCCTCTCACTCCCCAGAGTCTCCCAAATTTCCTTTTAATTTTCAAAGAAGTTTTGGTCACAGCAAAGACACACAGAATACTAGAGACTCTCATATACCCAACCTCCTCCCCCTTTCCTCACCCCATACTAAAACCTTTTTTAGGTAGATGGTAACGTTGTTATAACTGTTATACAGATAATGAAACATAGCTACTAAATTTGTCTATGGTTTCCAGTGTAGTTTACAGTTTAGATGGTACAGTTTAATAATTTTTGATGATACTTACCATGTCCTGTGTCCATTAATGTAATATAATGAAAAACATTTCCCCTGACCACTAAATACCCCCGTTTGATCTTTTCTGTTTCTTCCTCCCCATCTCCCTGGGGCACATGACACCTGCCTGTCTTGACTCATTGGATGACAAGATTCATAGTTACATGTGACAAGAGGTTTTGACAAGCTGATTATCCTCCCTAATTAGGACCCACCCTTGCTCCTAAGAGACACCTACCTGTCTGTTTCTGGATGAATCGGTCCTCCCAAAGATGGGGGTCCATCTCCTTCCCACTCACCGTGTGGGCCTCCAATCCCTGACACAACACATTATGATAGGATGAACACCCACACACACTCCCCAGAAGCCTACTCCAGATGTGCTCCATCCTGAATGACCCCCAACCTACACCCTAAGCCGGTGACACTACCTTGTCATATTCCCATAAGACCATTACCAATCCTGCACTTTCACCCACATACCCACAAATCCCATATTCACATAGTTCCTCTCCCATCTCTCCCCAGAGAATCCTGGGTATTCTAACCCGCCCTTCCTTATCTACCTACCTGTCAACCCTGCACCACCAAACCCAGTAATATCACTACCCACCTGTCCTACCCTTCAATATGCAAGTATACTCTATTACTTTACCATAGATTATGTCCATATGGGTGATGGCTCATAACCTTCTCTTCTCTTTCTCTTCCTTGTTATCCTATCTTTCAGACAATGGTTCTCAGAATCTGCTCATTTTCCTCAATACTAATCAGTGAGGTCATATACTGTTCATCCTTCAATGCATGGTTTGCTACACTCAACATTAGTTCTTCAAGATTCATCCATGTTATTCTGTGTGTTAGCACTTTATTCCTTCTTACAGCTGAGTAATATCCAATTGTATGTATGTACCACATTTTGTTTATCCATTCATCTGTTGATGGGCACCGGGGCTGGTTCCAACTTTTGGCAATTTGAACAATGCCGCCATGAATATTGGTGTGCATTTATCTGTTCGTGCCTTTGCTTTCAATTCTTCTGTGTATATACCCAGCAATGGAGTCGTTGGATGATTCAGACTATATAATTTTAGTTTTCTAAGGAACAGCCAAACTGTCCTCCACAGTGGCTGGACCATTCCACAATCCCAGCAGAAGTGGATGAGGGTTCCTATTCCTCCACATCATCTCCATAAATTATTTTCTGCTGTTTCTTTAATAGCTGCCATTCTGATAGGTGTAAGATGATATCTCATTGTAATTTTGATTTGCATTTCCCTAATAGCTAGCAATGTTGAGTATATTTTCATGTGCTTTTTAGCCATTTGTATTTCTTCTTTGGAGAAGTGTCTTTTCAGGTAACTTGCCCATTTTTTAAATGGGTTGTTTGTCTTTTTATTTTTGAGATGTAGGATTTCTTTATATATGCAAGATATTAGGCTCCTATCAGATATATGGTTGCCAAATATTTTCTCCCATTGGGTAGGCTGCTTTTTATTTTCTTAATAACGTCCTTTGAGGTGCAGAAGTTTTCAATTTTGAGGAGATTCCATTTATCAATTTTTTCTCTTGCTGCTCGTGCTTTGGGTGTGACGTTCATGAAACCATTTCCTATTAGAAGGTGCTGTAGATGCTTCCCTACATTATCTTCCAAGGTCTTTATGGTTTTGGCTCTTATATTTAGAATTTCAATCCATCTTGAGTTGATTTTTGTATAAGGTGTGAGAAGATATGCCTCTCTCATTCTTTTGGATATGGATATCTAGTTCTCCAAGCACCACTTGTTAAAGAAGCCATTCTCTCCCAACTGAGGGGACTTGGTGACCTTGTTGAATATGACTTGATGACTGTATATGCGAGGATTTGTATCAAAACTCTCAATTCAGTTCCATTGGTCAGTATGTCTACCCTTGTGCCAATACATTGCAGTTTTGAGCACTGTAGCTTTGTAGTATGTTTTAAAATCAGGTAATGTGATACCTCCAACTTCATTTTTCTTTTTCAATATATCTTTGGCAATTCGGGGCCGCTTACCTTTCCAAATATATTTTGTAGTTAGTTTTTCAAGTTCCTTAAAAAATACAGTGTTGATTTTTATTGGGATTGCATTAAATCTGTAGATTAGCTTGGGTAGGATAGACATCTTGATGATGCTTAGTTTTCCTATCCGTGAACAGGGAATATTCTTCCATTTATTTAAGTCTTCTTTGATTTCCTTTAATAGTGTTGTGTAGTTTTCTGTATATAAGTCCTTTACATTTTAGTTAAATTTATTCCTTGGTAATTGATTCTTTAGCTACTCTTATAAATGGTACTTTTTTTTCTTGATTTCTTCCTCAGATTGCCTGTTATTGGTGTACAGAAATTCTACAGATTTTTGAGCATTGATCATAGCCTGCAACATTACTGAACTCCTTTATAAGTTCTAGAAGCTTTGTTGTAGATTTCTCAGGGCTTTCTATGTATAGAATCATGTCATCTGCAAATAATGAAAGTTTTACTTCTTTTCCAATTTGTATGCCTTTTATATCTTTTTCTTGCCTCAGTGCTCGAGCAATTACTTTTAAGACAATGTTATATAGGAGTAGTGACAGTGGGCATCTTGTCTTTTTCCTGATCTCAGAGGGAAGGCTTTTAGGATTTCAGCACTGAAGATGATATTAGCTTTTGTTTTTTCATATATACCCTTTATCATATTCAGAAAGATTCCTTCAATTCCTATGTTTTGCAGTGTTTTATCAGGAAAGAGTGCTGTATTTTGTCAAATGCTTTTTCTGCATCTATAGAGATGATCATGTGATTTTTTTCCTTTCAATTTGTTTATGTGGTGTATTACATTGATTGATTTTCTTATATTGAAACATCCTCCCATACCCAGGAAGAAACCCACTTGGTCGTGGTGTATAATACTTTTGATATGTTGTTAATGCGATTAGCAAGTATTTTGTTAGGATTTTAGCATCTAGGTTCATTAGAGAAATTGCTCTGTAATTTTCCTTTCTTGTGGTACCTTTGTTTGGTTTTGGTATTAGGAAAATGTTGGCATCATAGAATGAGTTAGGCAATGTTACTTCTACTTCTATTTTTTTGAAGAGCTTAAGCAGGATTGTTGTTAGCACTTTTTGGAATGTTTGATAGAATTCAGCTGTAAAGCCATCTGGTTCTGGGCTCTTCTTAGTTGGCAGGTTTTTGATGACTGAGTCTATCTCTTTACTTGTATTTGGACTGTTGAGTGCATCAATTCCTTCTTTCATCAATGTAGGCTGTTTGTGTGTTTCTAGAAATGTGTCCATTTCCCCTAAATTATCATTCTTGTTGGCATATAATTTTTCAAAGTATCCTCTTATGACATTCTATTTCTGTGGGATCAGTAGTGATATCCCCTTGCTCATTCCTTATTTTGTGTATTTGCATCTGTTCACTCTTTTTCTTTGTTAGTCTGGCTAAGGCTTTACAATTTTATTGATCTTCTTGAAGAACCAGCTTTTGATTTTGTTTATTTTTTCTAGTGCTTTCTTATTCTTTGTTTCATTTAGTACTGCTCTAATCTTTGTTATCTCCTTCTTTCTACTTCCTTTAGGTTTAGTTTGTTGTTGTTTTCCAATTCCTCCAAGTGTACAGTTAAGTCTTCAATTTTAGCTCTTTCTTCTTTTTTAATATATGTATTGATGGCTATGAGCTTCCCTCTCAGGACTGCTTTTGCTGCATTCCATAGATTTTGATATGTTGTGTTGTCATTTTCATTAGTTTCAAGATAGTTACTGATTTTTTTTTGAGATTTCCTCCTTGACCCACTGTTCGTCTAGTAGTGTCTTGTTTAACTTCCATTTCTTTGTGCCTAATCTGTTTCTCTGGCCCTTAGTGATTTCCAATTTCATTCCATTGTGGTCAGACAAATTACTTTCCATAATCTCAATTTTTCTGATTTCATTGAGAGTTGTTCTGTGCCTAGCATGTGGCCTATCTTGGAGTATGATCCTTGTGCACTTGAGAAGAATGTAAATCATGCTGTATTTGGTTGTAGTGTTCTGTATATGTGTATTAGGTCCAGGTCCTCTAATGTATTATTTAGAGTCTTTGTTTTTTTAATTGATTCTCTGTCTAGATGTTCTGTCTAATGGTGATAATGGTGTATTAATGTCCCCCACTATAATTGTAGAGGCATTTATTTCTCCACTTAGTTTTTCCTGAGTTTGCATCATTTATTTTGAGGCACCCTGTTTAGGTGTATAAATGTTTATGATTGTTCTCTCTTCTTGAGAGATTACCCTTTTTACTAATATATAGTGTCCATCTTTGTCTCTTACAATAGTTTTGCATTTAAAGTCTATTTGCCTGATATTAGAATAACTACTTCTGCCCTTTTTTTGGCTATTGTTAGCTTGTAAAATTGTTTTCCAGACATTCACTTTCAGCCTCCTTGAATCCCTGGGTCGAAGGTGGGTTCCTTGTAGACAGCATACAGATGGATCATATATCCTTATACATTCTGCCAATCACAGTATTTATACTGTTTGAGGTGCGCTGTGCTTCCTGGATCTGCACATCCATCTCTCTCAATAGGGTTGGGAAGTTTTCAGCCAATTCTTCCTTCAACACTTCTTCTGTTCCCTTTCCCTTCTCTTTTCCTTCTTGGATGCCCATAATGCATGTATTTGTGCATTTTGTCTTGTCTTTTTAATCCCTGAGTCCCTGCTGGATATTTTCTATCTTTTTGTCTATCTGTTCTACTATCTGTTTCATTTCAGATGTATTGTCTTCCACATCACTAATTCTTTTTTCTGCCTGTTCAAATCTGTTATTTGAATCCAGTGTCTTTTTTATTTCTTGGAATATTCCATTAATCACCATCATATCTGTTATATTTTTATGTATGTTTATAATTTCTTCAGTATGTTCTTCCAGTGCCATAATATCCTTAATCTCTTCCTTCACTTCATTAAGTTGGCCCATCATATTTGTTTGGAAACCTTTGATTAGTTGTTCAATGTTCTGCATCTCTTCCTGATTTTTAGGTTTTTCATTGGACTGGTCCATGTCTTCCTGTTTCTCAGTGTGGTTTTAAATTTTTTGTTGCTCTCTAGTCATCATTTTATCTTGATGGGTTTATTCAGTTAATTAGCTTCTCTCTCTGCTGTAGAGTTTTATTTATCTGGTGGTCTGTGTGTGTGTTCAATTTTCTCTCTGATACTTTTTCTTCTTATTTTCTTTCATTGCTTCTTTCTATGTTTCCTTGAAGTAAAAGATTAGGGCCAGAGGAATTGAAAGATGTCAGAAAGGAAGAAGGATAATAGTAATATTGATAAAAGTTAGAAGAGGGGTCATATAAGACTTAGTGAAATCAATATTTAACTCATGTAGGCAGTGTAGAGTAATAGGAAAAAAATGGAGTACCTACAATGGACTGGGAAACCAAATAGAGGAATGTATATATAATAATTTAGAAGGCTAGAATGATGAGAGAGAGAGAAAGAGTAAAGAAAGGGCAGACAGGAAAAAGTTAATATTAATAAAAGAAAATGAAAACAGATTAGATAGAATAGAAATTGACACCCTTGGAGTTGTGGGCTAATTAAAAAACGTGGTATGTAAGAACCATAACAGAAAGCAGAAGGCAGAAAGATGAAGGAAGGAAAAGAGCATTGGGAGACAAGATCAATATGGACAGAGAATGGGAAATCACTGAAGAAGAAGCACAGCAAAGAAGAGACAAGCTAGCAGCACCTAATTTAAAAAAAAAATGAAAGAAAGAAAGAAAAAAGAAGGGGGCAGTAAAGAGGAAAGAAAAGCAAGAGACAACAAATAAACAAAGAAAAACCAAACAACCACACAAAGAAGCAGTCAAACAAAGCTAAGGAAGAACAGTATTCCTTCTTGGGCCCTTCTGGAGCCTCTCAGCCTACTTGTGGTCATCAATCAATTACTCTGCAAGGATCTATCTGCAGGTTTTTATGGAGATTTTAGCTATTAAGCTAAATTAAAAAGAAAAATTCTTTTTTTATTTTTTAAAGTGATTGTCTTCTTCTTCTTATTTTTTTGGTGAAATAGGGGACCCAAAAGAAGTCCTCTTTTAGACCACCCCCTTCACTGAGGGGACCCTAACTTAGGCTTGTGGAAGCTAATCAAGCACTTCACACTTCCTGGCCTCCCCAGGGGACTAGAAGCTCTGATGCTAGTCAGTGCAGAATGATAAAATTGGCTGACTCCACCCCTTCTGGAGCCAAACCTCAGTGTCACTGGGCTGCTTGGTAAATCAGGCTTCTTCAGTAGATTTGCCTCTCCCCTCAGCCTGGTGCTGCTTCATGCCAGCTTATCTGCTCCCTAAAGCTATGAGGGGATTCAGGCAGCCAAATCTACAGAAAGGAAACCCCTTTCCAGCTTCTGTCAGGGCCCTCCCACTCTCAGAGAATGCTCCCTTGCACCAGGTTGCCTGCAGGAGTTGGGATGTATCCCTGGGCAGGTAGGTAAATCAACCTTCCTCAGCAGATTCGCCACTCTCCTCAGCCTGGTGCTGATTCAAGCCAGCTATTTTGTTCCCCAAAGCTGCAAGGGATTCCAGGCAGCAAAATCCCCTGAAAGGAAACCCCTCTCAACCCTTCACCAGAACCCTCCCACTCTCAGAGAATGCTCCCTCTCACCAGGTTGCATGCAGGTGTCAGGGCTCAAATCAGCCTTTTTCCCTGAAGGTGGGGCTCAGCCTTCTGTGTTAACCACCACCAGCAGGGGAAAATCTCATGAATCCTTACCAAGAAATCTATGCCATCCTGCTCCTTCCAGATAGATTTGCCCAAGGTTCTCATTCTGTGCTCCCACAGCACAGACCCCCAGGCAGGACCCTGTCCCCAATGAGCTGTCCTCAGAGAGCGAGTCAGCGAGTACCCTCCTAAATGGACACCATCTTCTGAGTCCTATTTCTAGCTTTTAATCACCTAGTGGCACAACTCCATGGCTAAACCTCAAGACTTAAATCCTCTACTTCTATTTTAGGTCATTTTTGGCTATTCTGGGCCCCTTACCCTTCCAAGGAAATTTGATTATTAGCTTATGCATTTCTGTAAAAAGGGTGTTTGGATTTTTATTGGGATTTCATTGAATCTGTAAATTCCTTGGGGAAGAATTAACATACTAACAATATTAATTCTTACAATCCATGAACATGGAATATCCTTCCATTAATTTAGGTATTCTTTGATTTCTTTGATAGCAATATTTTGTAGTTTCCTAAATACAGGTCCTTTGTGACTTTGGTTAAGTTTATTCCTAAATGTTTGAATTTTTAGTCGCTAGTATAAGAAGAGATTTTTTCTGATTTTCTCCTCAGACTGCACATCAGTAGTGTATAGAAACACTATTAATTTTTGCATATAAATCTTTTATCCTGCCACTTTGCTGAACTCATCTATTAATTCTAGCATTTTTGTGTGTGTGGATTTTTCAGGATTTCCTAGACATAGAATCATATCATCAGTGAATAGTGAAAGTTTTCATTCTTTGTTTTGTATTTGGCTGACTTTTATTTCTTTATATAGCTTAATTGCTCTAGCTAGAGCTTCTAGTACAATATTGAATTAAAAAGTTGACAGTGTACATCCTTGTCTGGTTCCTAAGCTCAGTAGAAAGCTTTCAATCTTTCATCATTGAGTTCACGGTAACCTGTAGGTTTTTCATACATGCACATTACCATATTGGGAAACATTCTTTCTTTTCCTAACTTTTGGAGTGTTTTTATCAAGAATGGATGCTGTATTTTGTCAAATGAATTTTCTGCATCAATTGAGAGAATCATGTTATATTTTCTTCAATTTAGCAATGTGATCACCCTTGCACCCACTTGATCATTGTATTGGTCAGCCAAAGTGGTGCTGGTGCAGAGTACCAGAAATCTGTTGGCTTTTTAAAAAAGGTATTTATGTAGAGTAAAAGCTTACAGTTACAAGACCTTAGAGTGCAACTCAAGGTACTATAAGAGGTACTTTCTCACCCAATTCATTTGCAATGTGTTGAAACAAGGTGGCGGGTGATCTCTGTGAGGGAGCAACATTTTCTCTCTCAGCTACAGGTTGGCATAGGGCTTGCTTTTTACTGGGCTCAGCTGCAAACTATCAGGCAAATGGCTCATCTCTCTTCCCAGGGCTGCAGGATCAAAGTTCTCTCTGCTGCTGTGTTGATGGGACTCTCTCTTCTTGTATATCTTCTGTGTCTTCTTGAGTGAGTGCCCAATTTTATCAGCTCACCAAAGGGATTGGGGACTTAATCTGAATTACATCCTACTGATGCAGTAAAATAATAAGCCCCAATCTTAACATAATTTAATCAAAGACATCTCAGCTGAATCTAATACAAGTAAAGTATATCACTCCCAGAGGAAGAGACCACTGTACAAATATACTCCTTTTCTTTTGGGGAGTTCATAAATAATTGCAAACTGCAACAATCATGGTGTATAAATTATTTTATTGTGCTTTTTAGTTCAGTTTGAAAGTATTTTGCTGAGAATTTTTGCATCTATATTCATTAGAGATTTTGGCCTGTAATTTTCTTTTTTCATGGTATCTTTATCAGGTTTTGGTATTAGGGTGATGTTGGTTTCACAGAACGAGCTCAGTAGCATTCTTTCCTGTTCAATTTTTTGGAAGACTTTGAGGAAGATTAATATTAGATCATCTTTGGATGACTGGCAGAATTCAATTGTGAAGCTATCTGGTCCCAGGCTTTTCATCTTTGGGAGGTTTTTGATGATGTTTCTTCACTTGTGATTAGTTTATTGAGGTTTTCTATTTATTCTAGGTTCAGAGCAGGTAGTTCAGGTGTTTCTAGAAATTTCTCCATCTCATCTATATTGTCTAATTTTTTTGACATACAGTTGATCATAGTGTCCTCTTATGAACTCCATTGTTTCTGCATGATTAATGGTAATGTCCCCTCTCTCGTTTATATTTTTAATTTTTATTTTTAAAGAAGTTTTAGACTCCTCAGGGGTCTAGAGACATCCAGACACCATATGGGGGACAGGCAAGCTCAAGAATTTGGCACCCTGTCAGTGGGTGTAACCCTGGAATTTATTCTCCCCAGTGTAACAGACTTAGACTCATCTATAGTCTCCCTACATATGGCTCTTCTGCCTCTTTTATTTGGACATATAATTAGCTCTATACTTGTTATATATATGTCCTAGAGACTTAAATCTTTGTTCCATTCACATTCCAGTTGAGCCCTCCCTCATTCTGATTTTATTTGTTTGCATCTTCTCCTTTTTTTTTTTCTTTCAGGCTAGATAAGTGTTTGACAATTTTGTTGATCTCAAAGAACCAACTTTTTTTTGTTGTTGATTCTTTCTAATTTTTTTGTTCAATCTTTACTATTTATTTCCTTTGCTTGGTTTGGGATTAGTTTGCTGTTCTTTTTCTTGTTCTTCCAGATCTGTAGTTAGAAATTCAATTTTATCTCTTTCTTCTTTTTACAGGTAAGCATTGAGGGCTATAAATTTCTCTCTCAGCACTGTCTTTGATGTTTCCCCTAAAGTTTCATATGTTGTGTTCCCATTTTCACTCATTTCAAGATACTTATATAATTCTTTTGCAATTTCTTCTTTGACCCACTAATTATCTAAGAGTGTGATGTTTAATTTCCATATATTTATGAATTTTCCATTTTTTGCCTATTACTGATTTTCAGCTTCATTATCAGAGGAAGTGTTTTGTATAATGTCAATCTTTTTACATTTAATGAGACTTGTCATGTGACCCAGAATATGTTCTATCATGGAGAAGGATCCATGAGCATTGAAGAGAATGTATATCCTGCATGAAATGCTCTATAGATGTTTGTTGGGACGAGTTCTTTATCACATTATTAAGCTCTCTGTTTCTTTATTCTCTCTGTCCATATGTTATTTCCAATACTGAGAGTGGTATAATGATATCGCCAACTATTATTGTACAGACATCAGCTTCTTTCTTCTGTTTTGCCAGTGTGTGCCTTATATATCTTTGGGTACTCATGTTAGGTGTACAAATATTTAGTATAGTTTTTTTCTTTGTGAATTGCCATTTTATTAATATAAAATAAACTTCATTGCTTATAACAGTTTGGCATCTGGAATCTATTTTTCCTTATATTGGCCTCACTACTCCAACTCTTTTTTGGTTACTATTTGCATGGAATATCTTTTTCCAAACTTTCATTTTTAACCTTGTGTCCTTATGTCTGAGGTGAGTCTCTTGTAGACAAAATATAGATTGCTCACATATTAAAAAATCCATTCTCCTAGGCTATGTCTTTTGATTTGGAGTTCAAGTCATTAACATTCAATGTTATTGCTGTATAGGCATTACTTACTTCATCCATTTTATTCTTTGCCTTTCTGATGTCATATTGTAGTATTGTCTGTATTTTTACCCTTTAATTTACCCTACCTAAAATTCTTCATTTCTACAATCTTATCCAAGTCTCTCACCCTTATTTTTTTCCTTTCAGGCACAGTACTTACTCCCTTTAGAAAATCTTGAAAAGCTGGTCTTTTGGTAACATATTCCATCAATTTTTGGTTGTTTGTGAAACTTTGAACTCATCCTCATTTTTGAAGGACAGATTTTCTGGATCCTGAAATCTTGGCTGGCAGTTTTTTCTCTTCCAGTACCTTAAATCAATCATTCCACTTTCTTCTCACCCCCATGGTTTCTGATGAAAAGTCAGCACTTAATATTATCGATGTCCCTTGTATGTGATGCTTTGTTAACTCTTGCTGATTTTAGAATCTTCTCTTTACCTCTGATATTTGTCATTCTGAACAGTTGGTGTCTTGGTATAGGTCTACTCAGATTTATTGTTTAGGGTGCATTGTACTTCTTGGGTATTGATATTTAGTCTTTCTTAAGGGTTGGGTAATTTTTGGTCATTATTTCTTCAAATATTCTTTCTGCCTCCTTTCTATTCTTTTCTACTTCTGGGAACCTAATAATGCATATGTTTGTGCACTTTATCTTGTCATTCAATTCCTGAGACTCTGTTCCATTTTTTTTTTTCATTCTCTTCTCTTCTTTTTCTCCTGTCTTTTCCATTTCAGATTTTCTGTCTTCAAAATCACTAATTCTGTGTTTGAGCAATTCAAATCTGCTCTTATGTGCTTCTAAAGTATTTTTAATCTCATCCATCATGTCTTTTGTTCCCATAAGTTCTGTTACTTTTCTTTGGTGGTTTTCAAATTGTTCTTTACGCTCATCCAGTGAATTCTTAGTATCCTTTATCTCTTTAGTAATATTTTCTTTAAATTCTTTGAATTGATTTAAGAGAGTTCTGTGATTATCACTGATTTACTGTATTAAATCCTGTATCTCTTCAGGATATTTGATTTTTTCCTTTGGCAGGGCATTTCTTCCTGTAAGTATGGCTTATAGTTTTTTACTGATGTCTAGGCATCTGAATATGTTGGTTAATTTACTCTGGTGGCTAATTTTTTTCAAAGCCCTTCTTTGATATTTGGTTTAACTTATTCTAAGTTTTTAAAATTCCCCTTCTTAACTGATCAAAGTTGGTCCTGGGACTCAATAATATTGCACAGATTTTCTCCCAGGAATTATGATACAGAGAGATCCAAAAGCATTTTTGTTCATGCAATTCCTAGACTAGCAAGCAGATAATGATTGTTGGCACAGTTTTCTACCAAGGTGTTTCAGTCTCACATTCCTGTGTTTGATCTGGTCAGAGCTGACATTCAAAGTGGGCTCTGCTGGTGAACACACTGAGAAAAAGTCCCCCCCCCCCCAACTCCTCCTTCCTTTTCCCATGTAACAGCTGATGGGGAGGAAGATATCTGTTCCTCTTTCAACAAGCTCCAGTGAGCCAGGAGTTTTACCCCTGCTTAATATCTTGGGATTGGTGGAGGGGAGCCCTTCCTGGATGTTGCAGGCATTTGGTAACTCACATTTGTTATTTTGGGTTCTTCACCTCTCTGTCCCTCAACCTCCTGGGAATTATGTAGTAGTGTCCTGGTCTCCTGACCCCCAAAGCAAGTCCCTTGGAATGCCATTTTTTTAAATTCTACCATCTTCCCAGAATTCCTTTCTTTCATTCTTGAAGTATAATTTTGCCAGATATCAAATTATTATTTAACATTTTTTTCTTGAAGAATTTGAGGTATTTCATCTTATTGCCTTTTGGATTTCATGGTTTCTGATGAGATATAAGCTGTTTATCTTATTGGGAATCCTTGTATGCTTCTCTCCTTTTGTTTTCACAATTCTCTGTTTGTCTTTGGATTTTTGGTTTAAATCTACTTTTCTTGGTGTGGACCTTCCTGAGTTCAGTTTGCTTGGAGTTTTGTTGAGTTACTTAGATGTGTATGTTCATGTGTTTTGTCTGATGTGGGGAACTTTCAGCCAATATATCTTGAAATAGTATTTGTACATTTTCTTTCTTTCTTGTCTTGTCTCTCCAATTATACATATGACTATGGTTCTACTCTTGATAGTGTCTGACATGTTCTTGAGGCTCTATTCCCTTTTTCTTGACTTCCCCCTTCTTTCTGCACTCTGTATAATTTCAGTTGTCCTGTATTCAAGTTTTCTGATCTTTTCTTCTGCCTGTTCAAATTTTCTGTTAAGTTACTATTTTGAGTTTTTCATTTCAATTATTATAATTTTGAGTTCCACAATTTCTTTTTGGTCCCTTTTTATAATTTCTAAGTCTGTACTTTGTTAAGATAATTTTTTCCTTATTTCATATTATTTGTTGACCTTGGAGACCTTTATTGAATTGGACATATTTTAGACTTGATTTAAAGTATCTTTCTGAAAGTTCCAATGTATGAGTTCCCTCAAGTATGATTTGTCAAATTGATTTTATTCTTGATAATTGGCAATACTTTCCCGATTTTTCATGGGTTTTTAATTTCTTTTGTTGAAAACTAGACATTCTGAGTACTAACTTGTATTCCTTGAAATCTGATTCTCTACTCTTGAATTTCTGATTTTTTCTAATTTTGAGGGCTTGACAAAATTTTTGTGACTTTTCAAAACTATTTTTCCTCCCACAATGGGAAACAGATGAATAAAATTTACTTTCTCCTTAGTATTCCACTGTTCCTCTGCCATTGGATTTGTAATGATGGTGTTCCTGTCTGCCTTCCCTGCAGTTATCAAAAGTGATATTTATCAGTGATCATAGAGTCATACTCAACTCTCGTGGTTTGTTGATGACAACCTAATTGCCAGACCTGGCACCAGAAAATCACACCTTGAAGACAGGCTGTAACCCTTACAAGTGCCTGGCACGTGGTTGGGAGATGTGAGTTGATACCTGTTTCAAGGTATTTGAAACTCATGGATACTTATTGATATTTACCAGTCTATTCATCCAGATCTTTCCTGGGATTACTGAAAGTATTCCAGTAAATACTAGAGTTCCATATTTAATTCAGTCAGTTGTTGCCAATTAAGTAGCAGTTTGGGTGGAGAGATTGATTCCTGGAGCTATTTTATCCAAGTTATTTCCATCATCAGCTCCCTTCATCATTTTAGTTTTAATCAGTCTGAATCTTTATATTTACATTGGGTTTTGTGTAGACAACATATATTTGAGACCTATTTTAATATTCTCTGGCTGTCTGTTTTTTAATGGTGGATTTAGACCATTCATATTAAAAGCAATTGTTGACATATTTGAATTAAATATCTACCATATTTTAACTGTCTTCCATTCGTTTCCCTTGTTTGTTTGTTTATGCATTTATTTATTTTTTTCCACTCTTTTGATGCCCACTCTAGTTTCAATTGAGCATTTAATATGATTATATTTTCACTCCTCCTTTAGCATTTCAATTAAATTTCTTTTTAAAAATCTTTTAATTGCTGGCCTAAAGTTGGCAATATTCATTTATAGCTAATCTCAGTTCACTTTCAAATAACACTATAATTCTTCAAGGATAACATAGGTATATTCCCTTGACTAATCCCAATTCCTCCTTCACATCACTTGAAACATTGTTGTCATTCATTTCACTCATCCAATATGGTATTGATATTATCATTTTGATTTTGTTCAGTTATTTGTTAGAACAATTAAGAAGGAGAAAATTAAAAATATTTTAATTTGCTCTCATTTATTCCTTCTTGATCACACTTCCTTTTTATGTAGATAAAGATCTGACCTATATCATTGCCCTTTTCTCTGAAGAAGGTATTTTAATATGTTTTGTAAGACTGTTCAGTAGAAAAAAATACACTCAGTTTTTCTTTATCTGACAAATGCTTTATTTATGCTACCATATTGAAGTATAATATTGCTGGATACAGAATTCTAGGTTGGTGATTTTTATTTATATAAGTATTTTTAATGATTCACATTACCTTTTTTGCTTGCATGATTTCTACAAATCTGATCGAATTCTTATCCTTGTTCTTAAATAAGGAAGGTGCTTTTTTCCCCCTTCACCAGAAAAAGATTTTCTGTAGTCCTTGATTATCTGCAGTTTGAAACTGATGATCCTAAGAGCAGATTTTTGGTATTTATTATACTTGGTGCTCTATGAATTTTCTGGAAATGTGGTTTGATGTCTGTCATTAATTTTGGATAAGTCTAAGCTATTATTACTTCATATATTTATTCTTTCCTTTCTCTCAATCTTCTCTTTTTGGCATTCCCATTAACCATATGATCTATCTTTTATAATTGTTTGACAGTTCTTGGATATTCTGTTACATCTTTTTTAAAAAATTATTTTTCTCTTTCCAGTTCAGTTTTGCAAGATTTTATTGACATACCTTCAAGCTCTCTGATTCTTTTTCAGTGTTTATAGTCTCTTGATCTGCCCAACAAATCATTCTAAATTTGTGTTATTTTGTAAGATTTTTAGTTTTTATATATATATATTTTTTTAGAATGATCATCACTCTGCTAACATTTACAATCTGTTCTTGCATATTGTACACTTCTTTCCATCACAGCATTAGCATATTAATCATAGTGGTTTAAAATTACCTATATGATCATTCAAATGTCTGTGCCATATCTGTCTGTTTCTGTTGCTTGTTTTGTCTGTTTACTGTATTTTTCCTTTAGTATGTTTTGTAATGTTTTGTTGAAACTAGATATTATATACCAGGTAAAAGTAAATGAGATAAATTAACCATTAATATAAGATTTTATGTTTTCCTGGTTAGGCACTATGCTGCACTTACTGTTTTTTGTAGCTGTAAGAACTCAGTAAAATTTACTCTGATGTCTTTGTTTATGTGTCCTCAATTATCTTTAATTTTTCCAGAGACTTCATAAATACGAGCCCAGAATTTGAGTTCGTCTTGTTCCAATTCCTTGCTATTATATAGGATCTCTATTCATGAATTGATAAGGTGGTATTATAGAGGGGAAGATTTTTATAATCCAATGATTTCATCCCATATTTTAGTAGGTCTTTGCTACTAAGCAATAGTATTTACATATTGATTCTCAGCTACCCCTTTAAGTCAGACAGGATGTCTGGAGGTGAGGTAGATGTAATTGGTATTTTCCTTATCCCATATCAAAGACTAGAAAGGGTTGGAGATGAGTATTTCTCTCCTTTTCCTGTCAGTTATGTTCTGACATAATAGATTGATTTGAGACTAGTCCTTTGTTAAGGAGAACAGACTGCCATGAACATATTCCAAATTGTTAAGTGTACCCTACCATTGCTGGCAGCATGAGATTTTCCCCCATTCTTCACAATGAGAATTTGGTAGTGATCCAGGAGGTGAAACAGGAATTCATGTGAACTCATCTTGAACTGAGCCCTTGGAGTTTTTAACAAAATTGTTAGTCCAAACAGTGCTAACTGCAACTCATCAATGAAAGTGAAGTATTCTTACTTGAACTGACTGCAGGCAAAAGCTATTTTCATGGTTGAGTCCTCCAAGGAATCTGTGGTTTTTTTTAATTCACCTCCCTCATATTGGGGGATAAATGATTCGATATGTGACTTCAATCCTCATTTCTATAACGGATCTAAGAATCATTGCTAGTTTTACATTTTTCCCCCATTTTTCCTGGATGATAGGATGGCAGTGGTGGTTTTTAAGCTCCTCATTTACCAGACTGGACACCAGAAACTACACAATTAACATTGAAGATCCCTTTTAAATAAGAAAAGTGTTTCAGATAATCTCCTAAGAAATTCAACTCTGCTGCCTGGTGAGTGTTCACATGTACCCAAGGAGGACTTTTTCAGCACAGGGAAGACAAACATCAGTGTCTTTTAAGCAAGACAATGGCTTCTCCTGGCCTCTCCCACACCAGGAAGTCTCCTGTGTGGTGTGTTATTGAAGCTCAGGCTCTAGATATGACTCAGAAAACCCTGATTTAAAGAGAGAAGCCTTATCTGTGTGATGTAACCCCAGGAAGACAAGTCCACCCTCAGAGTATAGCTCCATGGCCCAGCACTTTGATGGTGTCAGCATTTTGTTGAGATCCACACTCAGAGGAACACCATCAACTTATGTTTTATTACCCCAAGCAATGCTCAAGGCTCATCTGGTGTTTTTCTTGTCTCATTCCTGGAACCATTCACTCTTTAAAGGGCCATAGATCTATTTATTGGAGAATTTTCTTTACAAACCAAGCGCTGAGTGTAGATCTTTCCATTGATATTGGGGTGTCCTTGCTTCCGGTCTTTCACAGTGGACATACTAGGATGCACACATTGACAAATCCAAGCCAGAGATGTTTAGTTATTACTGTGTCTAGCTCAACATAATTAAGAAAAAAAAAAAGTCCATATTGATACCTCAAATGTCAGCACCACAGGGTTTATTTCTATCGCCCCAAGACCCATTTGTGATTATTTCTCTACCATGTAAGAGACACTGGTCTGTTGACAACATATTTACAATTTGGCCAAACAATAAACAAAAGAAGCTGATGAATGTTTACCCTGTATCTGAGTGAGAAGCAATTTACCAACTTGAGTAATGTGTTTTTCAGTTCTTCTTGCTGTTATGCTTACAGAATCTAATCAGAACACTGTTTTCCAAGGTCATGTGTGTTGGCTCCTTTCTTCCCATTTCCTTCTGTGTGGACATATGATTTTTTTAAACAAGTTAAGATTCATATGTCACATTCTGCACTCCCTCTCCCCAACACCACCAATCACTGTAGGATATTTGTGACAAGAGCCAAAGAGTCTCCAGATCACCAGAATTATTCCCAGTGATGAGAGCTTACAGTTACTCAGCTTTGGGCCCCAGGGATCAATTATTGCAGAACCTTTGTGCTCAATCAGGCAGATTCTGGGAAGGTGACCAGGTCTCATGGAATGATCTCATCATGAAGTAAGAAATGGTAACATTCTTAGCACCTGTGTATGGTTCTGCCTGGAATATGATTGGTATTTTAGGGGATCAGTGCTGGGGCAGTGGCTGCCCACAGCATCATCAAGGATAGGAGAAGGATTCATGGACTGACTAGCATATCTGACACTAAGGTAATCACTTCACTGAAGCCAAGAACTAACTGCTAACTTACCCCCATGTCCTATCAAGGGCAGTCACAGCCCTCATGCTCTGACTGAGGCATAGACTGGCCAGCCTTCATCATCAGGCCATTGGCACAGTGTTGTTGGTGGTCTTCACCAGGTTCCAGGTTCTAGTAGGGTTTGAGGGGAATATTTTCATGACTTCTTACTTGCACTGCCTAAGCATTTTGCTTTCATAAATGCTTTATTCATGAATCAAGGCAATAACAAACCTCTGGCTGATTAGCCAATTTTAGGAAAACCACTGCCATTGGCCAAATCTGAACTATGCCAGTTTTGCAAAGCTCAAAACCTAACAATGGTTTTACATTTTCACATAGTAGAATTAAATAAAAATAGTGATATTTCAGGTTACGTGAAAATTATAGTGTCACACTTCCATATCCATACATAAGATGTTATTGAAATATAAGCTTGTGGATTCTTTTTTGTGTTGTCTTCAGCTGCTTCATCACTATATCATCAGAGATGAGTAGTCTAAAGTGAGATTGCATGACCTACAAAGCCACAAAATACACTCTCTGGCCCCTTTTGGAAAGTGCATGTGAGAATCTACTATATCCCATTGCCCAAAGGAGATGCTGAACACTATCTACTTGGCCCCATTAAAGTCTCAAGTATCCTTTCATGCCTGACCTTTTTGAATTCAGAGTCTCATTGGCACAGTCTATGATCACATGAGGCCTTTCCAAGAAGGTCCATCTCCTAGAAAGTGTTTGTCTTCCAGATGGTTGCTTGTTACTATTCCAAGCCAATTGGTGCAGGAAACAGTGGCTGGTGAAGCAGAGCTCTTCTCAGGCTCACTAAACTGCTGACTTCTTCTGGACATCCTCAGCTCCTGGTCGGTTCTGATTATAATATTCACACACCCCAACCCAGGAAAGAGATTTCATGCCTTAATCCTCAGCTTCTTGTTTTCAGGATGGGTTTGGTCTCTCACCTGGTTCTCAAAGAGATGAGGAATATACCTAAGTTTGTTGATTCATCCCCTTGTTCCCAGTAGAAGCCTTAAGACCTCAATGGCTCTGTTTCTAACCATGTCCATGATCTTAACCCCTGATGTTCTCATTTACCCGGGACAGTTCCCTTGAACCTCCTCATGTTTATTCCAGGACATTACCAAACCATCTGTGCATTCTTTAGAAGTTCATGGAGCTGTGGAAGGCCCTGGCCACCATTTGGACATGGGAGTGATGGAAGTTGTGCCTTCCCTACCCACTGACCTGGCACACAGCACAGCATACACAATTGTCAATGTTCATTGTTCTAAAAGTGACAGTGGCTCAGCACATCTCTCCATACCTCAAGGAACCTCTTGCATCCAATCGACAGTTCACACATGAACCTGTGTCCCAGGGCAAATGTCACCTCCTGGCAACATTTCACTGGATGCTAGGAGAGCAAGAGTGTTGCAGGTTCATATTCCTGCCAGGGTGTAAGGCAGTGTCTGACCAAATTGGGAGAATGGAAGCCCAGTTCTCTTGCCTTGAGTTAGACAAATTGTGGTAACTTAACACTCAAGAGCTATTTGTGGCATGAGGCTCAGATTGGGACCTCACCTGGAATCAGACTCTTGCTTGGTTTCTTCCCTTCCCTCCTTAGCTTCCTGAAACTATCTCTATAATAAATTACTAATGCAAAGCTCTCATCTCTGGGCCTACTTCTAGGAATCCTAGTCTCAGTCACTCTGCTACCAGCTTTGATGGTTGAATAAGTATTCATGTTGAAAAATTTCTTTTAATTCAGGTGAACAGGAATGCCAATTCAAAGCATGTGTTTCCTGGAATGATATTTTTCTGGAAGGGGTCTCGTCTCCTGGGCCACCTTTCACCTTTCCCCACTTCAGGGTATACTGCACTTTCTTTGCCTTCCAAAGAACTTTTATGCATGTCCTATTTCATTCTCACAGTTTCACATCTCCTGGGAATTCCCTTTAAAGTGATGCATCTTCTTTTTCAGTCCTACTTTTAGAGAAATCCGCCTGTCTATCTTCACCTTCCCTAGACCATTAACTCACCCCACCAGTCCACTGCAGCCATTTAGGAGAAGATTTTCTGAAGTACTGTGTGAGGAAATGTTTGCTTATGCAGCTCAAATTTTGGTCTTGCCTGCCGGTTTGATTTCTTGACTTCCAAGCTATAAACCAGAGTTGGCTTTTGTGGTCATAAGACAACAGGCAGATGAGTGGCCCAATTCTAAGACTTATGTAAAATCACATTTACTGTCTGTTGTACAGCATCAAAGTCCTCCTGGGCATGCCATTCATTCCACAAATGTTTATTAAGCAGTTAATAGTTACCAGGCACTCTGCTTCATGCTTAGCTTGAATTAGGCAAAAAAGGTCCTTACACTCAAAGAACTTACATTCTAATGTGGGGAAGCATTTGTTCATTCACCTGGCACTTAGTAGGTGCCTCTTACATGCCAGTTATTCTCCTAAATGCTAGGAAAACAACAGTTAAACAGACATACCACCTTGCCTTTAAGGAGCTTATATTCTAGTAAAATATAAATCAGTAAATAATAAACAAGATACTTTGACATGGTGTTTACACAAAGTAGACACTTTAAAAGAAACAAATAGAATAATATTGTGTAAGTAGGTGGAGGAAATTTATTAATGTGGCAAAAGAAACTCTCTGAAGTAGCATATCATCTGAGATCTGCATCATGTAAAGGCTCAACCCAGGTGAAGTAACAGAGGGCAAAGGAGGTGCACCAGCAGGCATCTTGAAACAGAGTGCTGGGCTGTGGGACTTGAAGATGGGTGAGGGAAAAGGAGGGTCAGCAAATTTAGAGGAAGTGGAGCCATACTGTACAGGGACTGGGGACTTTATAAGGTGTATGAGGAGAAGCAATTGTACAGTCTATAATTTGAAGAAAGATCTTGGGAAGAAGGGGAGAGGTCCTTGGCAGAAATTTGCCAATCTCCAAACTCTTTCTTAACTCTGAATTTCATGACTTCCTCATCCCTCTTCAACAATATTTACCAGGAAAAACGATACACTAGATCAAAATACCTTTCCTAAAAATTTAAAAGGTAAAAGTCATACAAAGTATGTTCTATGACAGTAAAGGAATTAAATTAAAAATCAACAAAAGGGGATCTTGAAAATACTCCAAAGTTTGGAAACTAAATAACACCATGCTTCAAATAAGAAATCAAAAGAGAAATTAGAAAGCATTGTTAACTTAATGAAAATGAAAGCGCATTATATCAGATTGTGTGGGTGCCCTAAAGCAATACTTAAGGAGAAGTTTATAGCACTATATTATGCTAGAACAGGAGAAAAGTTCAGGCCAGATCATGTGCAGTGCTTAACTTCACCCAGGAGCAACAGAACTCAAATAGTATAAGCAAGCAGTGGAAGGGCAGGAATAGATTTCAATGTTTAAGACATTACTCTGTGTAACACCAATTGTTCCTGAGGATGTGTAGAACCAAAACTCTCACTCATTGCTGGTAAAACTGTAAAAGGGTACAACAATTTTGGGGGGGAAATTGGTACTTTCTTATAAAATCAAACATACACACTCCTTAATACCCAGAAATAACATTTCTAATGATTTACACAAGAGAAACAAAAGCACATCTGCAGAAGGACATGTGTGCAAATGTTCATAACAGCTTTATTCATAATAGCCAAAAGTTAGAAAATCAGAGAAATACCAATCAACAGTTCAGAGAATAAATAGAATGTGGTGTATTCATACTATAGAATACTAATAAAAAATGAACAAACTAATAAGACTTGCAAGAACATGAATGAATATAAAAAATGATATACTAAGTGAAAAAAGCCTCATGTTCTTTATAATTACATTTATATGAAGTTCTAGAACATGCAAACTGATTGATGAAAAATAAGAGCACTGATAGCTTCAGTAAGTAATGGGATTGGGATTGACTTGAGAAGAACAGGGAAAGAAATTCTGGGATAATAGTTATATTCTATATCTTGAGATGAGTTTGGGTTATCCAACTGTATTCACCTGTCATAACAGAAAATATGCACATTTATTTATGTATTTTATTGAAAATTTTACCTTAAAGGGAAAAGAAGTTGTAAACAAATGGTTTACACTAATTGAGAATCATGATGAAGTATTTAAGGAGAAGCTCTTTGGAAAGTTTAGTTAGTTTCACCCTAGTGGGTTGACAAGTTCCATTTTGTGAGCACATTCTTTATAAATCAATTACCTGAATTTCATTCTTCCTCTTGCCACTTGCATCAGATTCTTAAAGTGATTTTCTGAAATTAAGTCAATAACATAAAGAAAAATTCACCTTGGTCACTTCCTTTCATTTAACAAATGTGGAGAAGACTCTGCTGAGGGCCACTTTTACATCTTTGTTCCTTAGAGTGTAGATGAGTGGGTTAAGGGTGGGGCTGACAGTTGTGTATAGGATGGAGACTACCTTGCTATTTTCCACAGAGGACCCAAAACCAGGGAGGAAATAGGTATAGATGACAGTGGAGTAGTACATACAGACCACCAGGAGGTGAGAAGAGCAAGTGAAGAAGGCCCGGCGCTTGCCCTCAGCTGAGCGGATGCGCAAGATGCTGTCAATGATGAAGGCATAGGATGCCATAATAAACAAGAAGTTGATCACCCCAAAGAAAACATCCTCAATTACAATTGTGATGTTGTTCAGATATGTAGAGCCACAGGAGAGCAGCAGCAGTGTGGGAATTTCACACACAAAGTGAGGGATCTGATTCTGGCTGCAGTCATTTAGCTGTGCCATCAGGCCTGTGAGCACAGAGGCATTGACTCCACCCACAGTCCATGCACTGCCTGCCAACAGGGCACAGAGGGTCCTGCTTAACAGTGTATGATAGTGCAGGGGCTGACAGATGGCTACATAGCGATCATAAGCCATGGCTGTGAGTAGTAGCAGCTCAGCCACCAGTATCCATGACAGGATGAATTCCTGGATCATGCATCCCTCATAGGTGATGGTGGTGCCCTTGCCCACCAGGTTCTCCAGCAACTTTGGGAGAACAGTGGATGTGCACATGATGTCTAAGATGGCCAGGTTGGTGAGAAAGAAGTACATTGGTGTGTGGAGAGATGGATTCAGGCAGATGGCTATGAGGATGAGGCTGTTCCCTGCAAAAGCCATCAGGTAAAGGAGGAGGAAAATAGCAGAGAAGGCACCCTGGAGCTGGGGGTTTTCTGAAAAACTCTGCAAGACAAACTTCACCACAGCTGTGTGGTTGTTAGCTGTCATTGGGTGGGTGAGCTTCTCTGAGGGGTCCTGGGATGCAAAGAGTTACTGGGTGGCAGGAGACACCAGCACTGGTGGATGTGCTGTTCTCTGTAGGCTGGTCCTTCTAAGACTCTGCAGGGATGCTGCCCTAGGAAACACATAACTAAATGTTAACATAGGTCCCTACAGTAAGGGAGACAATCAGAAAATTAACTCACCCCTTTGGGTCTTCCCCATGTAACCTCTGACAGCTCCACATATTCACCTCCTTATGAAAGCATTTACTTCCTGTATGAGGCTGGACCTGCATTGCTCAGTAATTTACATACAAAGTGAAGCATCTCTTCAATATAATGTGAACATTTCCTACATTATCCTGACACATGAAAGGGATATGATCATGAAGCATAGGGTTTTGGGCTGGTCTGGGGTTGTGACATGGAAGATGCACATGCCCAGAGAGGCTGATCAGCAGGCTCCAGACCTCAGAACTCCCAAATGTAAAACTATTCCACTGGGGATTGGGCAATATTTCATAGAGATTACCTTAAAGTTGGATGGATTTCTCATTCACAGAGGGGTTGAGGTGGGCCGAGGGATAAGTTGAGATGGGGAGATTGGCTACCCTGAGGGAAACAAGAAATGGGGGCACAGCCTAGGAAGTGGTCTGGGCAACTAGAGCAGTTTGAGTATTGGGGGACAGCCACCGGCTTCATAGCAGTTTGCGGGCACAGTCAGAGAACAGCTGTGCATTAACCTGCAAGCAGATACTTCAGCAAAACTTCAACTGCTCAACCATGCCTTCTCCTTTCCAGGGTACTCCCCAGAGTATGTGGGGGACAGAATTGTGGGTATCCAGGGCTGCTGTCTGAACAGCTGCATCTTGCCACCTGCAGGAGCCCAAATCCTGGCTCTAAACCCATGCAGGTTCACTAGAGCTATGTGAGAAACTTCTTCCTTCATTGGGTGTGTGTCAGGGACTGTGGATGCAGCAAAGTAATAAAGAAACCCCAAATAATCTTAATTTTTCTCAGGAGTTCCTGACAATGTACCACCCAGTTCCCAGGCCTTGGAGACCTCCTAAACTTGCACATCTGTCTGGCATCCCATTCCTGACCCGGGATGCTCAAGCAGGATGGGATTCATCTCAGAAGAGGAGACCATGTTCCTTGAGCTCCACAACCTGGTCCTTCAACTCTAGTGTTAGCATTTCCCTCCCCTCCCCTGAGCCCTGCACACCCCAGGCTCAGGCAGTGCAGGGAAGAAGGAGGGTCATAGAACCTGCCTTGGGGTTTCTCCAAGGACTGCCTGGAACAAGGACCTGCCTAAGTGGGCACATCCTAACCAGGGGCTGGTCTCCCTCCAGTGTTCTCTGAACAAAGATGCTGCAGATTTGCAGGAATATGTACCTGACAATGAACACCTGGAGGATGGATCATAGGAATAGACACATTTGGGATTCTGTGACCATCCCAACTGTGACAGGTTCACTCCCCTCACCCTTGTTACCCCCCATCCTAACAAGAGCTAAGGAATGCACAGACTGCTCACCAGAGCATAAGTTGTGCTCTTGTAGAACTTGGTTGCTAAGGATCCAGCAGAACAGTGTGGGGGTTCTTTAGTCCCAGGGTTCTCAATCCAGAGGCCCACCATTGGGACCACTGAGTGACAACTGCCGCACACACTTCTCTGCAATGCATGGGATCACCCTCACACAGGAACAGATGAGTAAGCACTCCTCCGGCCCCTGCTGCCTACAGTACACAGCTAACATCCAAGGTGCACCCTGCCTGCACATCTGCCCATTCACTAAGAGTCCTCCAGGCCCTGATTCACAGGAAGCTGTCAGCCACCTCCAGCTTTTGCAGCCAGAGCTGATTATTATAAAGACCTTGACCTGTAGTGTCAATTGACCTGTAAAGGCAGTATCACAGGCATTGTTTTTCCATCTTACCTGTTTCCTGCACAGATGGTGCTGCAGGCAGCACAGCCAAGGGGCTCAGAGGGAGTGTCTCTGGGCTTTTCAGCATTTCAAACTGAAATAGTAAAAGACAGGACTTAAAAAACCACAGGGGCTACTTTTCCATAGTAAAACTCAATGTTAAAACAAAGCCATCATTTCAGAAACATTGAAAGTAGAATGAGGAAAGATAATCTAAAACTCAAGGGATATAAATGTTGGGCCTCAAATTGCTTCCTATCTAAATAGAAAAGAATCACATTTTCATGAAAGGTAAATAATATCCTTACCCTGATTAGAGGATATAGAACCTTGGGGATAAAAGCCCCAATTCCTTCCCTTTGGTGTCTTCTTTGTTTTCTGCTGACCTTTAAATTGAACCCATGTGCTCAAGGCAGATGCCAAGGTCACTGGGGATCAAGGAAGGGCTAAGGAGAAGCAGTGGCCCTCAGGGAGCAATTACACTAAGCCAGAGGTAAACACGGGTCCTTAGGGTGCATACTCCAGGCAAGGGATGAGCCAGGACCTGAGGAAGGGACAGGTCAAGTCAGAGTCCTGAAGCCATGGGAAGGGGCTCCCAGGCCTATAGCTAGGGTCAAAACTTCCACCCTTTCAGTCTGAGCCTTGAAGGTCTTGTTCTGTTGACCCAGACAAGGACCTGTGAACAGCCAATACTGCAGGAGTCCAATTCATTCCTTACAGCAGTTTTGGATTTACAGAAGTAAGAGAATGTAGCACTGAATACAATGGTGTACACTGCACCCAGTTACTTGCAGTTAATGTGTTGCATTTGTGAGAAACTTTGTCACAATTAAAGAACCAATATTCATACATTATTGTTAACTAAAGTCTTCACTTTATCCAGATTGCCTCATTTTCCCCAAATGTCCCATTTCTGTCTCAGCATCAATTCTGAACACCACATGACATTTAGGTGTCATGTCTCCTTGGGGCCTGCTTTGCACTAATGGTTTCTGAGACTATCCTCATTTGATGACCTTGACCATTTTAGGAGGACTAGTCAGGGACTTTGTAGGGGGCCCCACTATGGAAATTTCTCTGGTGTTTTTATTTTGATTACTTATGGTTATTGGTTTGGGAGGAATAATCCAGTGGGAAAGCAATCTTTTTATCCCATCCTATCAAGGGTGTATGTTGTCATTAGGACTTGAAGATGTCAACCTTGAGGAGGTTGTTTTAATCATGTGGATTTTAAGGGTCAGCAAAATGAGGAGTTTCCATAGACTCCTGAGGACACACTGACCTGCCCTTGAGGGCTGCACCAGATGCTGCATTGGGAATACAAGGAGGGGTGAGAATAAGTGTCCACAGGCCTGACCACATACCCTAACATCACAGCAGCATAGACCCCAGCTCTGGACCAGGCAGCACTCCACCCTTATGTATGTTCAGAGGAGAAGGATGTGGAGTTAGGTATATTGCAGCCAGCCTAGGTGAAGGTGCAGTAAACACTTCAGAGACTGCTGTCTCCATTGGGTGACCACAATGTTCAGAATTCATTAACTGGGTATCTGCTGGTGGTATCCTTATAACATGCCAGGTATTTGGACATGTGACAATAATATAGGCAAGGAAAATTTAGCAATTTATATTAGAAATCAACTTCAGAAAATATGGCAAAAACTTATTATAAAACAATAACAAGTGGGCCTTTATTAATTTATAGTGGTTCTAACTTTTGCAAACAAATAATCACTGGGTTGTCTATAATTTTCAAAATACCCTGTGTTCTTCAGTTGTATCAATCAACACATATTTTTAATCCCTGATAATTAAAAATTTGACATGATAGATAATGCAATGGAATTTCAATGACTCAAGAATTTGATCAGTTTCGAAATTTTATTTAGATTAGGAATAATCTTCAGCTACATCTCTATTTTCTAACTGAACTAACTCTTTTTCTAGAGGATGATTTTGATTTATAAAAATAAGCAGTGATCAAGGTCCCTGAAACACTGATTTCTAAGTTACTACAACAGCCCCAACATGTAACCATCATTTTCACCATATAAGCCTCATTATCCATAGGAATTGGTTAATAAAATTTTATGGCACCTAGAATGTGCATAGATTTGTACTATGTTTGGAGGGTCCTCAGAACAGTGCAATGGTCTCTCTCCCCCAGATGGTTCTGGTTTGCAAGTAGCAGGTATAGCACTGAGTACGAAGCTCAACTTGACGCTCCCTTGCCCAAATATGGCCTTCAGAGTGCACAGGATGTTGGGGAACCTATGCTCAACCTGTGGAAAGGAAGCCAGCAATGGGGACCTTGGTACAGGAGAGAGATGAGCTACACAATGACAGGAATCAGGAAGAATGTTCTCTTGGGAGGGACCATTTAAAAGGCAGAGGGAAGGTCAGAAGACTAGGTAGGCATCCTAACTGTCTCTCCCCATCACTCTCCTGTGGAAAGCACCCTGGCTAGGACCTTTTCTTGCATTTAGTCACCTTTGAGTATGGTAGAGCCTGAGCCAAGAAGTAAGTGCAGCACACATCTGGGAGGGAGAATTATGATCATGCTGTGGGGTCAGGGCATTGTTGGCAAGGAGGAAAGAATGGGCAGGAATTCCCATGAAGGCTTCCCCAGGTGGGGGTATTAGCACTCCAAAAGCTAAGGGGGAGAGGGATATGAGTCAGGAAGCAGAGGGATCTCCAAGGACAGATCCACACCAAGATGGCCCTCTTTACCCCTTACAATAGGCAAGTACCTATAGAAAGGGCCTTGGATGTGGAAGGTGCCTCCTGCCTGGGTTCTGGTCTCAGATATTTTTCCTGCTTCTGATGTTCCTACAGGAGCCTCCCCACATGTTCCCACCCCAGAATTGGTGTACATGGCATGGAAGGGGAGAGATGAGAAGGGTCTGGGAAGGAGGATTGCAATGAGAGTAGCATATCCCTCTCATTGGGGATGTGAACAAGTGAGATCTGATGTCCAGATAGGCCTCAATGAGTCAGACCTAAAACTCCCATTCCACACTCTTGGACAAGAAGGGGCTTTAACAAGGGCTAACTTATGTTTCTGCTAACAAGCACCTAAGGTCTACAATTATATATAGAAAAATGAAATTTTTCATCTTTATTCCTTTTCCTGGGTCTGTGCCAAGGTTCACATGTAGCAATCCATCAAGTTTTGGCCACATAACCTGACGATATACCAACATTTTTCAAGAGGCCCACAAGGGCACAGCACCTTCAGTGGTAGGTAATTGGGAAGGCTTCATGATAATTAAATTTTGCCAAAGCTCCATACATAGGTGGGCCTGAACCTCAACTCTGAAGACTGCCACACTGGAGGCTGTTAATCCATCAGTTCTTAGATTGTTTTAGATACCTCCAAGTTCCCTGCTTACCACCTCACCCCATTACTACACTATATATATAAATATTTCTACACAAAATTATTGAACAAATTTGAAGCTTATTGGTTCACCTGTTTTTGGCAGCCTATAGATAATTAAGGATTCAAACTGAAAAAAAAAATACAGTTGATTTTATTCATTTCCAACTTGATCTGCATTTTCTGAGCTACTTTAATCAGGGCCTGAAAAACTGTCTTCATTCGACAAATTCTTTTGGCATCCCTACTATGGGTCATGCAGTCTGTGGGATCCCAGGCAGACAGTGGTGAAGACAGATGGAAGCATCCATTCCAGCAGGATGAAGGCCTCAAAGTTCCCAAATAGAACCTCATCACAACTATCTTGCTCAGCCAAATACTACGGCCTGGCAACATGCCAGGACTGCATACTCAGCACCTCATGGGTATCTGTTTTCTATATGAAGAAATCGAGGGGAATAGAATTCACATGTTTGCAGAGACTTCACAGTTGGGAAGTGACAGTTCTGTTGCTCATATCAGGTCCTGATTTAGAATCATGGCTTTAAACACAAGGTACTACTACTGTCAAACTGAAAGAGACTATAGGATAAGTAAATAATTATTTCAAAATAACAGTTGGAGTCATTGATATCTCACCACCAAAAATTGATAGAGACAGTTTTTAGGGAAGATGGCAGATTGGGGAGATCCTTGGATAATTCAGTCTGCTATAACAACTATTTAACTGGCAGGAACCATCTGAGTCAAATATTTTGAAACTCTGGAGTAGTGGAATACTATGCAGCATTCAGAAAACAACTGGAGCCTATAAAATGCAGTAAATATCAGTGAATTTTACTTTCTGTTCAGGAGTTACCATCCCCATTCCCCAAACATGTGGCAGGAAACAGTGGGGACTGCATTACAGATACCTGGGGCATCTAGTAGGTCCTAGTTTAGGACATATTAGGAGACCTATTCCTCCAAGTTCCAGGGAGATAAGGTCTGATAAACTTTCACTGCTTTTGATCACTTACTTCAGATTGCTTGGTGGGACCTACTGTGAGGGCATACATTCTCTCCAACCTGTCTCAGGGAAAGACAGGACATTTTTTCTTATTTTTTTCTTTCCATTCCCATTTGTGAGCAAAAGTAATTTTGAAAAGTCAGAACTTGATGCTTCCAGCATTCAATAACAAAAACAACAACAAAATCCTAGCAATCCCAGAGAAGTGAAATAATTAGATTTCAAGAGTAATAAAATCTAATATTTAAAATGTCCAATACTCAACAAAAATTACAAAACAAAAAGAAAAGCAGGAAACTATGGGTCATTCTCAGGGAAAAAAGAATATGTCAGAAACTTTCCTTGAGGGAACACATACATTGAAATTTTTAGAAAAGTCTTTAAATCAACCATCTTAAATAAGTTCAATGAGATAAATGACTCCATATAAAATGAACTAAAGGAAAATTGGAAAACAGTGTCTGGATAAAATAGATAGAACTTACCAAAAAAGAACCAAACAGAAATTTGGGTGCTGCAAAGTACAGTAATTGACTTGAAAACCTCATTAATTTGATTAAAGAGCAGATTAGACAGGCAGAAGAAAGATGAGTGAAATGGAAAACAAGACAATTGAATTTATCTAATATGCATAGCGGATAGTAAAAAAATGAAAAAATATGGACACAGTCTGAGGGATCATTGGCAGACCATGAAGTGTACTAACATACACATCATTGAAGTCCAAAAGGACAAGAGGGAGAAAAGGGGAAGGAAAAACATTTCAAGAAATAATTGATGAGGGATTGGTGGCAAGATGGCATTGGTTTAAATGTGCATTCATCATCTCTCTAGCAAAAAAATGGCTGAATAAGAGCGGGATCCTTCCAGAGTAAGCCTCTTCAGGAACCCATGGAGCGGGAGGCTTTGGAGAATCTTTATGGAGAGAGCTGGACCAAGATATAAATTGCTCAAGGGAACATAGAAAACAGCTAAGAAATAGAACAAGTAGAACAAAGCATCAAAGAGAAAACACACACAAAAAGAGCAGCTAAATAAAACCCTAGAGAAGAGAGAGAAGCTAATAACCTGAATATCCCATCAAGATAAAAAGACAATCAGACAGCAACAAAAAATTACAAACCATGCTGAGAAACAGGAAGACATGGCCCAGTCCAATGAACAAACTAAAAGCCAGGGAGAGAAGCAGAATATCGAACAACTAATCATAGCATTCCAAACAAATATCATAGAACAACTTAATGAAGTGAAGGAAGAGATTAAGGATATCAAGATGACACTGGAAGAATATACTGAAGAAATTGTAAACATACATGAAAAGAAAACAGATAAGATGGTGAAGAAAGACACAATCTAAGAAACCAAAAATACACTGGAAGCACATAACAGCAGATTTGAACAAGCAGAGGAAAGAATTAGCAATGTGTAAGACAGTACATTTGAAATCAAACAGATAGTAGAAGAGATAGATGAAAAGATAGAAAGAATCCAACACGGACTTAGGGAGTTGAATGACAACACTAAATGTATAAACATATGCATTACAAGCATCACAGAGGGAGAAAAGAAGGGAAAGAGGACAGAAGAAATGTTGGAAGAAATAATGGCTGAAAATTTCCCAACCCAATTGAGGGAGATGGATGTATATGTCCAGAAAGTGCAGTGAACCCCAAACGGTATAAATTCTAACAGACTTACTCCAAGATATATTCTTGTCCAACTTTCCAATGCTCAAGAAAAGAGAAAGTACTGAAAGCAGCAAGAGAAAATAGAACCATCACATACAAGGGAAGCTTAATAAGATTAAGTACTGATTTCTCATCTGAAACCATGGAGGCAAGAATGCAGTAGTATGAAATGGTTAAGGTACTAAAAGAAAAAAAATTCCAGCCAACAGTTCTCTATCCAGTGAAGCTGACCTTCAAAAATGATGGAGAGTTCAAAATATTCACAGATAAACAGAAATTAAGAGAGTATGCCAATAAGAAACCTGCCCTTCATGAAATACTAAAGGGTGTTTTGCAGGTTGAAAGGACAAAACAGGAGAGAGAGAGAGTTGGAGGACAGTGTAAGAACACTAAAAAGACAAAAAGAAAATAACACAATATATGACATACATACACCAAAAGAATATATAGCTAATGTAAGTAATTCCTTGAGAGCAATAACACTGAGTGCTAATGGATTAACCTCACCAGTCAAGAGATACAGATTGGCAGAATGGATAAGGAAATATGACCCATCTATCATACAAGAAATCCACCTTAGACCCAGGGATCCAAGGAGGCTAAAAGTGAATGGCTAGAAAACAATCCTACAAACAAACAATAAACAAAAAGGGTGGGAGTAGCTGTACTAATGTCAGACAAAACAGACTTTCAATGCAAAATTATTGAAAGAGACAAAGATGCACACTATACATTAGTAAAAGGAGTAATATGTCAAGAAGAAAAAACAATCATAAACATTTATGCATCTACCCAAAGCACCTCAAAATACATGAAGCAAACACTGGAAAAACTAAGTGGAGAAATACATGCCTCTGCAAATATAGTGGGAGATTTTAATACACCATTATCACCATTAGACAGAACATCTAGACAGAGAATCAATAAAGAAACAAAGACTGAATAATACATTAGAGGATCTGGACCTAATAGACACATACAGAACACTATACCCAAATACAGTAGGATGTACATTTTTCTCGAGGGCACATGGATCGTTCTTCAAGATAGATCACATGTTAGGCCACAGAAAAATCTCAATGAATTTGGAAAGATTGAACTTATTCAAAGTAATTTCTCTGGCTACATGGAGTGAAGCTGGAAATCAGTAAGGGCCAGGTAACTAAAATAGGCACAAAAATAGGGAAGTTAAACAACACACTTTTAGACAACAGTGGGTCAAAGAGGAAATTTCAAAAGATATCAGTAACTACCTTCAAACAAATGAAAATGACAACACAACATATCAAAATCTGTGTGATGCAGAAAAAGTTGTACTGAGAGGGAAACTCAGAGCCATAAATGCATATATCAAAAAAGAAGAAACAGTCACAATCGAAGACTTAACTGCACAGTTGGAGCAATGAAAAAAAGAACAACACACTAACCCCAAATGAAGTAGAAAGAATGAAATAACAAAGATTAGAGTAGAAGTAAATGAAATAGAAAATAAGAAATCACTAGAAATAATAAACAAAACCAATAGCTGGTTCCTCAAGAAGATCAATAAAATTGAGAAACCCTTAGCTAGACTAACAAAGAAAAAAAGAGAGAAGATGCAAATACACAAAATAAGAAATGAGGTAGGTGATATCACCACTGATCCAACAGAAATAAAACATGTCATAATGGATACTTTGAAAAATTATATGCCAACAAGAAAGATAATTTAGAGGAAATGGACAAATTACTAGAAACTTACAAGCAGCCTACATTCATGAAAGAAGAAATTGCTGAACCCAGCAGACCAATCACAAGTAAATAGAATCCATCATTAAAAATCTCCCAACTAAGAAGTGCCTAGGAACAGATGGCTTCACAGGTCAATTCTATCAAACATTCCATAAAGAACTAATGCCAATCCTCCTTAATATCTTCCAAAATATAGAAGTAGAAGGCACAATGTCTAACTCATTCTATGATGTCAAGAATACCCTAATACCAAAGCTAAACAAAGATGCCTCAAGAAAGGAAAATTACAGACCAATCTTTCTAATGAACTAGATGCCAAGATCCTCCCCCCTAAATTCTTGCTAATTATATTCAATAACACAACAAAAGAATTATACAGTATGACTAAGTGGGTTTCATCCCGGGTATGTAAGTATGGTTCATCATAAGAAAATCAATCAATGTAATACACCACATAAACAGATTGAAAATAAAAAATCACATGATCATCTCTATAGATGCAGAAAAAACATTTGACAAAATATAGCACCCTTTCCTGATAAAACACTGCAAAAGATAGGAATTGAAGGAAACTTTCAGAATGTGATTGTTGCCGGTCAGGTGCCAGTCAAGACCTGGGTCTTTGAAAACGGTGCCGCGGATGAGAAAGAAAGAATAAGACAAGAAGAGAAAAGAGACTGGGATCAGGGGACTCTCCGTCCGATATGGATAGAAGAGCCCAGCCACCTCATAGAGCGTGGCTTTTATTCGTTTTTTGGCAAATCAAAATACATGTGCACATGTGTAAGGATAATAGATACTTAACAGTTTCACATGAGCTGAAATCAACAAATCTTAAAGGTCAATGACTCAGCTCTTTTACATTTCAAACATTGTCTCAGGCAGTTTCCCCATCCAGCTGGAGAGCTTGTTTATTATATTCTCAGGTGACCTGCTTTTCCGTCAGTAGTCAGTCTGAAACTCCATCATGTGATAAAGGGCATATATGAAAAACACAGCTAACATCATATACAATGGTGAAATCATAAAATCTTTCCCTACAAGATTGGTAATATGACAAGGATGCCCCCTAAAACAATATCCTACTTAACATTGTCTTTTTTTTTTTTAATTAATTAATTAATTAATTAATTAATTTGTTTTTTTATTATGGGTAAAAATCAAAATTCTCACAATACATACAAACATTTGCAAAATGATATATAAATATATATGCATATATGTGTATTTGCTTACAAAAATGTTATTTATATATATATATATATATACATATATTTTAAGAGGTGCTTAGATTACCTAAAATATTACACGGAACCCACTGGGATTCCCATGTTGCCCACCTCCTACACCTCCCACCACATCCCACACAAACATCTCCCACAGTGTGGCCCACCAACCTCAATGAACTTTCACATCCTGGAGCCTTGCCACCAACCATAGACCACAGTTCACACTGTAGACCACACTCTCTCCCACTCAGTTCTGAGTGGTGTGTGCTGATTTAAAATGGCCTACATCCATTGCCACAACAGTACTCAGGATGAGCAGTTGAAATAACATTGTCTTGAAAGTACTTGCTCAAGCACTGAGGCAAAATATATATATGGCATCTGAATTGGGAAGGAAGAAGTACAGATTACACTATTTGCAGATGACATGATCTTAAACACAGAAAGCTCTGAGAAATCTACAAAAAAGCTTCTAGAACTTATAAATGAGCTCTGTAAAGACACAGGCAATAGTGCACAAAAGTCAGCAGCATTTCTGTACACCAATAATGAACAATCTGAGGAGGAAATCAAGATAAAAATACCATTTACAGTAGTAACTAAAAAAAGCAAATATCTAGGAATAAATTTAACTAAAGATATAAATGATATATACACAGAAAACTGCAAAAGCACTTTAAAGTGAAGACTTAAATAAATAGAAGAATATTCCCTGTTCATTGATAGGAAGACAAAAATATCATTAAGATGTCTATCCTACCCAAACTAATCTACAGAATTAATGCAATTCCAATAAAATTCAATGCAACATTTTTTACTGAATTGGAAAAACTAAGTGTGAAGTTTATTTGGAGGGGTGAGAGGCCCAGAATAGCCAAAAACATTGAAAAAGAAAATTTAAATCAGAGGAATCACACTACCAGACTTAAAAACATACTACAAAGATACATTTGTCAAAACTGCATGGTATTGGCACAAGGAAAGACATACTGACCAGTGGAACCATATTGAGGGTTCTGATATAGATCCTCACATTTACAGTGATGTGATATTCAACAAGGCCACAAAGCTCACTCAACTGGGAGAGAATGGCTGCTTTAACAAATGGTGCTTGGAGAACTGAATATCCATTTCCAAGAGAATGAGAGAGGAACATCATCTCACACCTTATTCAGAAATCAACTCAAGATGGATCAAAGATTAAAACATAAGAGCCAAGACAATAAAGACCTTGGAAGATAATGTAGGCAATCAACTACAGGACCTTGTAATAAGATATAGCTTCATGAACTTCACACCCAAAGCATGAGAAATGAAAGAAAATATAGATAAATGGGACCTTCTCAAAATTAAAACCTTTTGCTCCCCCAAAGATTTTGTCATAAAATGAAAAGACAGTCTACCAAATGAGAGAAAATATTTTCTAACCTTTTATCTGATAGGAGCCTAATATCCAGAATATATAAAGAAATCCTATTTCTTGAAAATAAAAGACAAACAACTTTTTAAAAAATAAGCAATTGATTTGAACAGACACCACTTCAAAGAAGAAGTACAAATGGCTAAAAAGCACATGAAAAGATGCTCAACTTCACTAGCTATTAGGGAAATGAAAATCAAAAACTTCAATGAGATAACATCTTACACCCATTAAAAAAACAGAGGACTACAAGTGTTGGAGAGGGTGTGAAGGAATGAGAATCCTCATCTGTTGTTGGTGGGAATGTAGAATAGTTCAGCCATTGTGGAGGACAATTTTGTGGTTCCTCAAAAAACTAACTATGGATCTGCCATATAACCCAGCAATTCCACTGTTGGGTATATACCCAGAACTGAAACCAAGGACTTGAACAGAGACGTGCACACCAATGTTCATAGCAGCATTATTCACTATTTCCAAAAGTTGGAATCAACTCAAATGCCCATGCTCAGAAAAAAATGGATAAACAAAACATGGTACATACATACAATGGCATATTACTCAGCTGTAAGAAGGAATACAGTACTAACACATGGGATAACATGGATGAATCTTAAGACCTTATATTCAGTGAAGCAAGCCAGGCATTGAAAGACAAATAGTACATGAACTTTCTGATATAGATTAAGCAAATCGAGCAGACTCAGAAAGCTAAAGTCTGGAAGATAGGTTTACAGGAAATAGAAAGGGAAAAGAAGGTTGTAAGCCAACACCCATATGGGGAAAATCTATGATAAGATAAAAGTGATTAGTTGTGCAGTGAAGAGATATGACAGGGTTGTAGGAATACTATTGGGTTGGTCAGTGCAAGTTTGACTGTTGGGTGGGTTGGGGAGATTGAGTTAGATGGTCCATGGAACTGGGAGATGGTTGGGTGAGGGAACTGGTGAACACTGGGGATTGGTGAGTACATGGGTGAAACTAGAATGGTGAGAAAACTCTTATGGTAATATGAAAAAGAAGGGTTACTGGTTTAGGGTGTTGAATGGGGGCACTTAGGAGAAGGTCCACCTGGGACTGTCCTCTAGAGAGTGTGTGAGTGATCACTTTGTCATAGTGTGCTGTATCAGTTGGGGGAGACCCACATAATGAATGGGAAAGAGTTGGACTCTCATGCTGGGGAGGCCCAATATGTTCTCAGAGAGGAGGGTGCTTCTTGAGAGCATGGGCAGTTCCTAAGAGGGGAGGTCAGACTATTTTGTCCAAACCTCAGCACTGTTGCAAATATCTATGCATCTTGTCCTTCAAGGAGTGAAACCTGGAGGTTGCCATGGACACCAAGGGGAGGAGAAGTGAGGAATAGAATAGATTGAAAGGGGCTAAATAGGGGGCAATGGAAGTGTTCTGCATGATCTTGCAAAGATGGATACACTCTATGTTAAATTTCTTCAAAAAATATAAAATTGTGTGGTCTAAAATGTAATCCATAATATAAACTATTGACCATGATTGGTAGCTATGTTTCAATATTTATACATCAGTTGTAACAAATGTACCATCCACATGTAAAAAGATTAATTGGGAAGGTGAAAAAAGGGGAGGATGTTGGGTATATGGGAGTCCAATATATTCTGCATGTAGCTTTACTGTGGCCTAAAAGTACTTTGAAGACAATATATAAAAAAAGTAAGACACTGGGGAATAAATGGATGAAAATGTCACTGTACATACATGACAATTGATATTAGAGAGATGAAAGGCAAAACATCAAAAAAATTTTTATATATTTTTAATATTTGTCATTTTTTAAATACACCAATTTTTTAAACTTTATTTTAGTTTTAGTTTCTCTCATTTATTATGTTTTTAGTTCTTATGTTTAAACCTATAATTATTATTTCATTTTCTTATTAATCAAATTTGGCAATATTCTTGGCTTCATTTTTAAAGAATTTTGGATTACAGAACGGTTACATGTATGGTGGGTGAGGATCAAGGGGGTGAGGTGTCAGTGATGGGTAATACATGGGAGGAAGTTCACCTGGATATACATATAAGGTATATAAATATGTTCAAATATTCATGGGGCATTGCCACAGTGAGTAGAGACTCACACAACAATCAAAGATGATTGAATTCCTACCCTGGGGAGCTCTGGAACAGCAACAATCCCCGAAGTACAGGGGAAATGACTAGTGAAGAAAGATGGTCAATTGATGGGCCCTTGATATTGATGACTATGTTTATGAGCCTTTTGCTTTTGAATTTGCAACTTAGCCTAGTGTTGTAGGGTTCCTAAGAGTTACCTCCTGAGAGCCTCATTGTTGCTCATATGTGGCTCTTCTCTAAGCCAAACTCAGCATATAAATGCATTACCTTCCCCCAGCAAGGGACATGACTCCCAGGGATAATCCTCCCTGGCACCAAGGGATTACTAACAAGCACTGGCGGGTGATACAACTGGAAAAGACCTTGAATAAAAGGGGGGAATGTAAAGACAAATGAATGCATAGGGCTAAGAAATTCAAAGAGAGTTGGGAGGTCATCAGAGAGATAATGGTTATGCATGTATCAGCAGGAGCTCATAGTTGGCCAAGGTAGATACTACCTCAAATAATGGGGGTCCTGAGGGCTCTAGAGACACCCAGGTCCTATTATCATGGAAGATATCTCTAGAGTTTGGTACCTTGCCAGTCATCCCTAGTTTGGAGTTTGTGCTCCTGACTGTGACAGAGTTTGACTCAGATGTGACTTCTCTACACATGCTTCTTCTGTCCCTTTTATTTGAATCTATAGTTGGTGCTGGAGTTAGTAGGTGTACATCCAAGAATCTTTAATCTCTGGGCTGTTCATGTGCCAGCTGGGCCTCAAGCCTCAGCAGAATTGCTACATCTACTCTTCAGTTCATTGGACTCACCCAGGACAACTAACAAGGAAGTGAGGATGGACAACCACCACACCAAAAAACTGAGAGTGTCTACAACTGGAAGCAAGAGTGTTCCGTCCATCAGCCATATGGGATTAAAGCCCCTCTCAATTAGAGGAAGAGTGGTCATTACCTTCCAGAATCCTCAGGTGGGGACAATAAAATATGGACTAGAATAGACTTACTGGTATTCTACTATAGATGTGATTCTAGCAATGGAAAGAATTATATCATTGTTGTGGAGACAGTGGCCACTGGAGGTGTTGAAGTCAGGGAGAGAAAAAGAGATATAATATGGGGGCATTGTCAGGACTTGGAATTGACCTGTATGACATTGTGGTGACAGATACAGACCATTATATATCCTGCCATAGCCTACAGAATTGAGTGGGAGAGAATGGAATCTACAATGTAAACTATAGTCCATGCTTTTTGGAAATGCTCCAAAATGTGTTCATCAATTGCAATGACTGTACCACACTAATCTAAGAAGTTTTTAATATGGGGGTAAGTAGGAGGTGTGATGAGTGGGTATATGAGAATACCTTATTTTTTATGTAAAGTTTTATGTAAAATAAGTATCTTTTAAAAATAAATAAAATATATATTTTAAAAAAGAAATAATGGATGAAAATCCTGAAATTTGATGGAAGAATTTAATACACATGTCCAGGAAGCTCCAGAACCTCAAAGAGGGATACACCCTAGGAAATCTATCCCAAGACAAATTAGAGTGAATTTGTCAAAATTCAAATAATAAGAGATTTAGAAAGCAGCTAGAGGGAATTGACTTGTAAAATACAGGTATCCCCAATAAGAATAACAGTGTACTTCTCATCAGAAACAATGGAGGCCAGAGAGAGAAGAATGGCATATTTAAAGTCATTAAAGAAAAATCCAAAGTCAATAAAAAATTCTGTATCCAGTGAAATTCAATCAAAAAATGGAGAAATTAAGTCATTTCCAAGTAAACAAAAGCCAAAGAACTCATTATCAGAAGACTTTCCCTACAAGAAATGCTTAAGGGAGTCCCTCAGACTGAAATAAAATTGCACTGCTATACTACATGGTCAATTTAAGTCACACAAGGAGAAACAAAGTACATTGATAAAGTTAACTACATAGGTAAATATAAAAGTGTGTATTCAACAAGTTTTGGCTTGTAACCACATTTCTCTTCTAAGACTTAGACAACTATGTAAAATAGCATTTAAGATCTGTGGTAATGAACTTCAATTCATAAAAATGTCTGAGAAAAATAACAAATAAAGGGAGACAGATGTTGGTATATAGAGTAGAAAATTTGTATGCCATGTAAATTAAGTTAGTAGTAGTTGAACAAAGTTGTTTCTAGTTTGTGTTCATTGTAATTACAAAGGTAATGACTATGAAAATATAAACATATTGAGTGTGAGTGTTTTAAATTATTTATGGGTTCCCAAAAAAGAATTATTATGTTTGTAAACTAATTAATTTTTCTGGGTATGATACACTTTAATTATATTGTATACACTTGAAGGGCCCTAAATTAAATTACCTGTTAAAATTAGGGCTTTTATTTGACCATATTAGTAAAGCATGACTCAGGTTTAGTCCCAATCCCTTGGTGGGCTGATATAAATGGACACTCACTCAAGAATGCACACAGAGGAGAGAACTTTTTCATTTTGATCCTGCCATGTGGCTGAAAGGAGAAGGCTCAACAGCTAAAGCCCCAGGGAGAGATGCAACATTTGCCTGATAACTTACAGCTGACTTGGGGAATGGTGAATGATATAGGAAGCCAAGAGGGGAAGGTTGAAACCTGGCAAAGATCACTCACCATCTTGCTTCAACATATGGCAGCTATATTTGGTGAGAAAGTACCTCTTATGGTACATTGAGTTGGATTTTCCATGGCCTTGGGATTTTACATTGGCTTTTACCCCAAATAAATACCCTTTATAAAAGCCAACAGATTTCTGGTACTTTTCATTGGCACCCATTTGCTACACTAATACATAGAGAAAAAGAAGAGTATAAAAGTTGTACAGTATGAAAAAGCAAGTAAATACAGTTGGAGTAATTGAAGAACAAAAGAAAAATACTAGACATAAAGATAGAAAAATGACTGAATGACAGAAGTAACTCCTTCCTTCTCTGTTACTACTGTAAATGCCAGTGGATAACATCCTCAAGTATAAGGTAGAGACTGGCAGAAAACCATGATCCATCTATATGCTTTCTATCAGAGACTCATTGTATGTACCGATTTGCAAAGAAGGTGAAAATAAAAAGGCAGAAAATTATGTTCCTTGCAAACAGTAATCAAAAGAAAACCACAGTGACTATATTACCATCAAGCAAAATGGGATTTTTCATAAAATATAATGAGAAAAACAAGGATAGTTTATATTAATAAAGGTCCAATCCAGCAAGAAGATATAATGATTATAAACATAAATGTACCGAAGAACAGATTCCTAAAATATATATATATAAAAAAATGGACATAATTGAAGGGAGAAATATATGTTTTTTACAATAATAATTGGAGACTTAAATTCACCTCTTACTATATTTTATAGAACATGCAAAAAGATCAATAAGGCAATAGAGCACTTAAACACTATTAACCATATAGACTTAATGGACATATATAGAACATTGCACACGTCAACTGCAGAGTACACATTTTTCTAAAGTGCACTTGAAACATTTTCTAGGATAAACTGTAAGATCAAATCTCAATAAATTGAAAAATATTGAATTCATGCAAAGTATGTGTTGCAGTTTAATATTATTTATGAATTCCAAATATATATATTGATTATGTTTGTAAACTGATCTGTTCCTCTGGGTGTGATACAATTTGTATTAAATTCAGTTTTTCAATTTACTTGATTAAATCAATCTTAGGGCTTTGACTCAACTACATCAGTAGGTCATGACTCAGCATTGTGTCCCCACCCCCTTCGTGGGCGATATAAATAGATATTAACTCAAGAAGACACACAGTAGAACAAAGAAGAAGAAATTAGAGCTCCATAGATACCAAAGGAGAGAGATTTGTCAGCTTTGATCCTGCGGCCCTGAGAAAAGAGATGAGTCATTTGCCTTACAGTTAACAGCTGATCTTGTGAAGAGACTAGAGCAGCTGAGCCCAGAAATAAACAAGCCCTATGCCAGTCTATAGCTGAGATAGGAAGAAGCTGGGATCATGGAGTCTTATGAGGGAGAAGGAAGGCTGAGCCCTTACAGAAATTTGTAGCTATCTTGCCTCAACACACAGCAACAGACGTTGGTGAGAAAAGTAACCTTGAGTTGAACTCTTTAGGGCCTTTTAACTACAGTTAAGGCTTTATCCCAAATAAATATCTTTACAAAAGGAATTATAAATATGATTTATAAAACAGATTTCTGGTACTTTGCATCAGCACCCCTTTTGGCTAAATAATACAGTATATTATGAGACCACAATGTAAAAAGCTGTAAATCATAACAGGAGGAATACTGGAAAATTAGAAATATGTGGCAATTAAAAAATACATTATTAAACAACCAATGGGTAAAAGAAGAAATCTCTCCAAATTAGAGTATACTTATTTTTCCTTTATTAGAGAATTAGAGAAGATAATGGAAGAATATTATTATAACTGAACTATTATTCAAATTCCATTCTTTTCATTAGAGTTCACTGATTGTTTTGTGTATATGATTAATAGAATAAAATGTTAAAAACTACATGGAAACAGCAATACACAATGACTCAATTTAAAACAGGGACTAAACTTAGTAAAATTGTAAAAATGTGCTATCATCAATTGTAGCAACTGTTCCACACCAATGCAAGGTGTTAATAATGGGGTTATTGAAAAATTAATGATTGTTCTGTGAACTCACAACTTCTCTAATGAAAAATTATATATAATTATAAATATATAAATAAAAATATATGTAACCCCAAATTTCCTCTTATAACAACATTAAAATATATAATTCATTGCTGTTAATTTCATTTAAAATGTGCTAATATAACCACCATCCATTACAAAACTTGACATCACTCAAAATAGAAGCTCTACACAATTTGAGCATTAAATCCCATTTTCTAGCTCCATATTGGCTGCTAGAAACCTATATACTACATTTTATCTCTATGAAATTACTTATACTAATTATTTCAAATGTGACATACAATTCTAGCCTTTTTTATCTTGCTAATTTCACTCAGTATAAGGTCTTCAAGATTCACACATTTTTTTTTACCTGTATCCATATTTTGTTCCTTAATAAGGCTGATTAATATTCCATTTTGTGGATAAACTGCATTTCATTTATTCATTCATCACTTGATGGGCATTTGAGTTGCTTCCAACTTTTGGCAACTGTGAAAAATTCTGCAATATATATCAGTTCACAAATACTTGTTCAAGGACTGCTTTATATTCTTTCAGTTTTATAACTAGCTGGAGGACTGCTAGGTCATATGCTAATTCTATACTTAATTTTCTGAAGAACTGTCAAGCTGTCTTCTACAGTGGCTGAACCATTTTACCTTCCCACACAAAAAATGAGTGTTCCTATTTCTCAACATCCTCTCAACACTTGTACATTTCTGTATTATAATATGAGCCATTCTAGTTGGTGAGAAATGGTATCATATTGTGGTTTTTGTTTTACCCTTCCCTGATAGCTAATTATGCTACACATCATTCCAAGTATGTTTTGGTTACTTATATATCTTGTCTAGAGAAATATCTATTCAATAGTCTTGTCCTATTTTAGTTGAGATTTTCTATTCTAGTTGTTGGATTGTAAGGTATCTTAAAATATTCTGGACATTAAACCATTATTGGACTTGTGGTTCCCAAATATCTCCTCCCATTCTGTAGATTGTCTTTAATTTCATGAAGTACTTTGATGTACAAAAGATTTTTATTTTTATTTTAATGAGGTATCATTTGTCAATTTTTTCTTTCATTTATTCTGATTTCAATTTAATGTCTAAGGACACATGGCCAAACACAAGATCCTGAAAATGTTTCCTGATGTTACCTTTAAAGAATTTAGAGTTTTGGTTCTTATGTTTACATTTTTAAAAATCATTTTGACTTGATTATTGCAAATGCTGTGAGATAATGTCCAATCCTCATTTCTTTGAATATGGATATGCAGTTTTCCATCACTATTTCTTGAAGGAAATATACTTTCCTAATTGAGTTGATTAGGAAACTTACAAATAACTTGCTGAGTTCTCACAAGATGACATCGGCTTAGGTGGGTACTCCCCAGCTCTCTTACAAAAAGTGGCTGATAAGGGACAAAAAACCTACCAGAGTGAGCTATTTTGGGAACCCACAGAGCAGAAAGCTTCAGGACATGGATATGGAGGGAACTGGACAAAGAGATAAAGATCCCAAAGGAAAACCAGAGCACAGACAACAGGAAGAAAATAGAATAAGGGAATGAAGTGTCAAAATGAAAAGTTACCACACAACACAGAAACAACAATTAAATATAGCCCTAAATTAGAAAGAGCAGCTAACCAACTAAATAAAATCATCAAGATAAACTGATGCCTAGTCACCAACAAAAAATTACAACCCATACTAAGAAACAGGAAAACATGGCCCTGTCCAATGAACAAAGAAAAAACAGGAGGATATGTGGAACATGTTAGAACTAATCAGAGATGTCCAAACAAATACCATCAATCAACTTAATGTAGTGAAAGAAGAAATTAAGGATATTAAGAAGACACTGGGAGAACACACTGAAGAAATTGTGAGTATACATAAAAAGATAAGAGATATGATGGTGATGAATGGCACAATATAAGAAATAAAAAATACAATGGAAGCACATAACAGCAGATTTGAACATGCAGAGGAAAGAATCAGCGATGTGGAAGACAATACAACTGAAATCAAACAGATAGAAAGTTAGATAAAAAGGCAGAAAAAACCCAGCAGGGACTCATGGATTTGAATGAAAACAAGAAATGCACAAATATACACATTATAGGCATCCCAAGGGGAGAAGAGAGGGAAAGGAGACAGAAGATGTGTTGGAGAAAATAATGACTGAAAACTACCCAACCCTACTGAAGACATGGATGTGCACATCCAGGAAGCACAGTGTACCATAAACATTATAAATTCTAATAGGTCTACTCCAGGCCATATACTTGTCAAATTGTCCAGTGCACAAGACAAAGAGAGAATACTGAAAGCAAGAGAAAAAAATCATCACATAAAAAGGAACTCAATAAGATTAAGTGCTGATTTCTCATCTGAAACCATGGAGGTAAGAAGGCAGAGGTTTGACATAGTCAAGGTGCTAAAAGAAAAATAAAACTTCCAGCAAAGCATTCTCTATCAAGCAAAACTGGCATTCAAAAAAGAGGGAGAGTTCAAAATATTCACAGATAGAAATTAAGAGAGTATGACAATAAGAAACCTGCACTTCAAGAAATAATATAGGGAGTTCTGCAAGTCAAAAACAAAAAAAAGCACCTCTTAAAATATATGTGTATATATATATATATATATAACATTTTTGTAAGCAAATACACATATATGCATATATATTTATATATCATTTTGCAAATGTTTGTATGTATTGTGAGAATTTTGATTTTTACCCACAATAAAAAAAAAAAAAGCAGTAGAGGGAGAGAGTTGGAGGATAGTGTAAGAACAACTAAAAAGATAAGAAGAGAAATAAAAACTAAATATGGCATACATAAACCTAAGTAAAACACAGCTAATGTAAGTAAATCCTTGACAGTAATAACTTTGAATGTTAATGGATTAAACTCACCAGTCAAGATACAAAGATTGACAGAATATATAAAGACATATGACCCATCTATATGCTGTCTACATGAAACCCTGCTTAGACACATGGATGCAATGAGGCAGAAAGTGAATGGTTGGAAAACAGTTTTACAAGCAAACAGTAACTAAAAAGGGTGGGAGTAGATATACTAATATCAGACAAAATAGACTTTACAGGCAAAAGTTTTGCAAGAGACAAAACAGACATTATATATTAATAAATGGGTAATATATCAAGAAGAAAGAACAATCATAAATATTTAGGCACCTAACCAGGCCCCACAAAATACATGAGGCAAACACGGGAAAAACTAAATGGAGAAATAGATGCCTCTACAATTATAGTGGGGGATTTAATACACCATTTTTGCCATTAGACAGAACATCTCGACAGAAGTAATAAATAAACAAAGACTTTGAATGATAAATTAGAGGACCTCGACCTAATAGACATACACAGAACATTACATCCAAATACAGTGGAATATACATCTTCTTGAGTGTGCATGGATCATTCTCCAAGATAGATCACATGCTAGGCCACAGAACAATTCTCAATGAATTCTGAAAGATTGAAATTATGCAAAGTAATTTCTCTGTCCACAATGGAATGAAGTTGGAAATCAGTAAGGGAGAGAGAATGAGATTAGGCACAAAGATATGGAAGTTGAGCAACATGCTTTTGGACAAACAGTGGGTCAAGGAGGAAATCACCAAAAAAAAAAAAAAATGAGTGATTACATTGAAACGAATGAAAATGACAATGCAACTATCCAAACCTATGGGATGCAGCAAAAGCTGTACTGTGAGGAAAATTCATAGCCATAAATGCCTATATTTAAAAAGAAGAAATAGCTAAAATCAAAGACCTAATTGCACACCTGGAGGTATTAGAAAAATAACAACAAATTAACTCCAAATGAAGTAGAAAGAAGAAAATAACAAAGAATAGAGCAGAGTTAAATTAAACTGAAAATTAGAAAGGACTAGAAAAATAAAACTAAAAGCTGATTCCTTGAGAAAATCAATAAAATTAACAAACCCTTAGCTAGATTAACAAAGAAAAAAGAGAGTAGAGAAAAATACATAAAATAAGAAATAAGGAAGGATATATCACCACTGACCCCACAGAGTATCAAAAGAGGATATTTGAAAAATTATATGCCAACAAGATTGATAATTTAGAGGAAATGGACAAACTCCTAGAAACACACAAGCAGCCCACATTTATGAAAGAAGAAATTGATGAACACAACAGACAAATTACAAGCAAGGAGATAGAATTAGTTATCACATACTTCCCAAGTAAGAAGAGCCCATGACCAGATGGTTTCACAGGTGAATTCTACCAAACATTCCAACCTTGCTTAAAGTCTTCCAAAAAATAGAAGTGGAAGGAACATTGCCTAACTCATTCTATGATGCCAATATCACCCTAATACCAAAGCCAAACAAAGATGCCACAAGAAAGGAAAACTATATTCCAATAACTCTAATAAACCTAGATGCTAATTTACTCAAGAAAATACTTGCTAATCATATTCAACCACACATCAAATGAATTATACACCATAATCAAGTGGTTTTATGCCCTGGTATGTGAGGATGATTCAATATAAGAAAATCAATCAATGTAATGCACCACATAAACAGATCAAAAGAAATAAAATGAAATGATCATCTATATGGATGCAGAAAGAGCATTAGACAAAATACAATATGCTTTCCTGATAAAAACACAACAAAATTTAGGAATAGAAGAAAACTTCATCAAAATGATAAAGGGTATACATGAAAAACACACAGCAAACATGATAGTCAATTGAGGAATCCTAAAAGCTTTCCCACTTAGATCATGAACAAGACAAAGATGCCCACTTTCACAGCTCCTATACAACATTATGTTAGAAGTACTTGCTCAAGCACTTAGGCAAGAAAAATATATAAAATATATCCAAGTTGGAAAAGAAGAAGAACAAATTTCACTATTTGCAGAAGACATGATCTTATACATCAAAAGCCCTGAGGAATCTACAACAAAGCTTCTAGTGTTTATAAATGAATTCAGTAAAGTCTCAGGTTATAAGATCAATGTGCAAAAATCAGTGGCATTTCTGTACACCAATAATGAGCAATCTGAGAAGGAAATCAAGAAAAATATCCCTTTTACAATTGTAATGGAAAGAATCAAATAACTAGGAATACATTTAACTAGAGATGTAAATTACTTATATGCAGAAAACTATACAACACTGTTAAAGGAACTCAAAGAAGATTTAAATAAATGGAAGAATATTCCATGTTCATGGATAGGAAGACTAAGGATCATTAAGATGTCTATCCTACCCAAATTGATCTACAGATTTAATGCAATACTAAATAAAAATCACAACAGCACTTTTTACTTAATTGGAAAAACTAACTAAGAAGTTTAGCTGAAAGGAAAAGATGCCCTGAATAGCCAAAGACATACTGAAGAATAAAAATGAAATTGCAGGAATCACACAACCTGACTTTAAAACATACTACAAAGCTACAGTTGTCAAAACTTCATGGTGTTTGCACAAGGATAGACATACTGAACAGTGGAAACAAATTGAGGGTTCTGATATAGATCCTCAAATATACAGTCAACTGATATTTAACAAGGCCACCAAGCCCATTCAACTGGGAGAGAATGACCTCTTCAACAAATGGTGCTTGGAGAACTGGATATCCATTTCAACAAGAATGAGAGAAGAGCATCATATCACACTTTATACAAAAATCAACTCAAGATGGATCAAAGACCTTGGGAGATCATGCAGGGGAGCATCTACTGGATCCTGTAGTATGAAATGGTTTCATGAACTTCACATCCAAAGCATGAAAAGTGAAAGACAAAATAGATAAATGGGATCTCCTCATAATTAAAAACACTTGCACCTCAAAGAAATTTGTCAAGAAGGTGAAAAGTCAACTTACACAATGGGAGAAAATATTCAGTAACCATATATTTGATAGGGGCCTAATATGCTACATATGTAAAAACAATCCGACACCTAAAAAAAAAAAATACCCATTTAAAAAATGGGCAAGTGATTTGAATAGACACATCCCCAAAGAAGAAATAAAAATAGTTAAAAAGCACATGAAAAGGTGTTCAACATCACTAGTTATTAAGGAAGTGCAAATCAAAACTACAATTAGCTATCATCTTACACCCATTAGATTGGTGGCTATTAAAAAATCAGAAGACTACAAGTGTTAGAGAGGATGTGGAGGGATGGGAACACTCATCCATTGCTGGTGGGAATGTAGAATGTTGTGACCATTGTGGAGGACACTATATGGTGGTTCCTCAGAAACCTAACTATAGAACTGCCATATGGTCCACCAATTCCACTGTTGGGAATATTCCCAGAAGAAATGAAAGCAATAATACGAACAGATATATGCACACCAATGTTCATAGCGGCATTATTCACTATGGCCAAAATTTGCATTCAACCCAATGCCCTTCAACAGATGAATGTATAAACAAACTGTAGTATATACATACAATAGAACATAACTCAGCTGTAAGAAGGAATACAGCATCAACACATGGAATGACATGGATGAATGCTGAGGTCCTAATGTAGAGTGAAGCAAGCCAGGCACAGAAGGAAAAATATTACATGACCACATTGATATGAATTAAGTAAAGTAAGCAAATTCACAGAGCTAGAGTCTGGAAGGCAGGTTTATAGGAAATAGAAATGGAGAAGAATGATATGAGCCAATGTCCATATGGGCAAAATCTATGATAATATGGAAGTCTGTAGTTATGCCATGGAGGGGCATGACAGTGGTGCAGTGATACTCTTGAGTTACATGGTGCAGTTGGTGCTGGAGTTGGCAGGGACACACCCAAGAGACTTGAATCATTGGGCTGTCCATGTGCCAGCTGGATGCTGAGCCTCAAGAAAGTTGCAACTCCTATTCTTCAGTACATTGGACTCACCCAGGACAACTAACAAGGGAGTGATGATGGACAAGGAACTGAGCGAGTCTACAACTGCAAGGAAGAAAGTCTCATCCATCAGCCCTATGGTATCACAGCCCCTCCTCAATTAGAGGTGGAATGGGCATCACCATCCCAGAATCCTAATGATTGGGCAATGAGCTATGGACTAAAGTGAACTTACTGGTATTCTAATATAGACTTATTAAGATTCTAGCAATATAAGAACTTATATCATTGATGTGGAGGTAGTGGCCACTGGAGGTTCTAAGGTTAGGGAAGTGAAAACAGGTGTATTCTTAGGCACCCCACAACTGCAGGCTAAGTCTCATTTACAAGAGCAAAGACTCACAAGGGTAGTCATCAATAAAAAAAACACATCAGTGGGTCATCTTATTTTGACAGGCACTGTCCCTACACTCAGAGGACTATTGCTGCTCCCTTGGAGACTGTGGCAGAGCTCTCCAGGCTAGGAATTCAGATTCCCTCTTTAAATCAGCACACACCACTCAGAACTGAGTGGGAGAGAGTGTGGTCTACAGTGTGAACCGTGGTCTATGGTTGGTGGCAAGGCTCCAGGATGTGTAAGTTCATTGAGGGTGGTGGGCCACACTGTGGGAGATGTTCGCGTGGGATGTGGTGGGAGGTGTGGGAGGTGGGCAACATGGGAATCCCAGTGGGTTCCATGTAATATTTTGGGTACCTAAGCACCTCTTAAAATATATGTATATATATATATATATATATATATATATAAACAACATTTTTGTAAGCAAATACACATATATGCATATATATTTATATATCATTTTGCAAATGTTTGTATGTATTGTGAGAATTTTGATTTTTACCCATAAAAAAAAAGCACAAAAAAAGAAACTTGAAAAAAAAATAAAGCGATTTAAATTATTAAAAAAAAAAAAAAAGAAAAAAAAAGAAAAGAAAACAGGTGTAATAAAAGGGCGCTTTTTGGGACTTGGGAATTGTCCTGAATGACATTGCAATCACAGATACAAGCTATTATATGTCTTGCCATAACCTACAGAATTGTCTGGGAGAGTGTGAACTACAATGTAAACTATAATTCATACTTAGTAGCCATGTTCCAAAATATGTTCATCAATTGCAATGAATGTACCACACTAATGAAGGATGTTGTTAATGAGGCTAAATGTAGGAGGTGTTGGAGCAGGGCATATGGGGTCCCCTGTACTTTTTATTAACATTTATGTAATCTAAATATCTTTTTTAAAAATTAAAAATTAAAGAAAGAAAAAAAAAGCACTTGCCCACACATGTGTGGGTTGATTTCTGAGCACTCAAGTCAATTCCATTGGTTTATACATATGTCCTTGAGCCAGTATCATGCAGTTTTCATTACTGTCTTTTTAGTAAGATTTAAGATCAGGAAGTGTGAGTCCTGAAGTGTCATTCAAGATGGCTTTGGCTAGTCCAAGAACATTAACATTCTATATTATTTCAAGATTTGCTTATCCACTTCTGCACAGAGGGCTGTAGGAATATTGGTTACGATTGCATTGGTTCTGTACATCACTTTGAGTTGAAGCAACATCTTAACAATATTTAGTCTTTCAATGTACAAACACAAAATATCCTTCCATTTATTTAGATCTTCTTGGGTTTCTTTTAGCAATATTTTGTAGTTTCTGTGTACTCATAACTGTAGTTAGATTTATTCCTAGATATTTGATTCTTTTAGCTGCTATTGTAAATGGAAGTTTTCCTTGATTTCTTTAGGTTGTTCATTATTAATGTGTAGAAAAAAAGCTGATTTTTGCAAATGGATTTTGTAATCTGCCATCTTGCTAAATTTATTTATTATTTCTACTAATTTTACTGTGGAGTTTTCAGGACATTCTATATATAGGATCATATCAACTGCCATTGGAAAGGCTTCACTTCTTCTCCAATTTTGATGCATTTTACTTCTTTTTCTTGCCTAATTGTTCTCAATAAAACTTCCAGGTCAATGTTGAAAAACAGCAGTCACAGCAGCATACATATTTTTTTTCTCTTCCTAGAGGGAATGCTTTCAGCTTTACTGCAGGGGTATAATGTTATTTCAATCATGGCTTTCATCATGTTGAGGAAATTTCCCACTAGTCCAAATTTACTAAGTTTTTTTATCAGGAAGGGATGCTGGATTTTGTAAAATTCTTCCTCTGCTTCAATTGAGATGATCATGTGTTTTTCTCTTTGTTATGTTAATGTGGTATATTACATTAACTGATTTTATTATGTTGAACTACCCTTGCATAATTGGGATAAATCTCACTTCATGGAGAAAAATTATTTTAATGAACAGTTATAAATGTAAATTGTGGCCAAATGGGTAGTCTCTGAATGTAAATATCTATTCAAAGGAAGCTAGAGCATAATCTAAAGATTATTACAGTGATTTTGGTGTTGGTCAATGATTATGGTTAATAATATAAATTAATTTTCTTCTTTGATAAAAGGTTCAGAGAGTAGTGAACCATATGCAAATTATAACTAACATAACATAGATATATTTAACAATAATATGTATGCAGCAATGACAAAGTAAATATGATATGAATTCTAAAGGACAATATTAGGGGGTATAAAGGTGTATGGGATATTTCCTTTTGGAGTAATTAAATGTTCTCAAATTGACTGAGGTGATGACAACACAACTCTGTAATGAAAATGAGAGCCACTGAGTATACACTTTGAATAGATTATACAAAATTGGGATTGTATAACATAGGAAATCATGTGATGGGAGGTGCATTTTGGTTAACAGAAGAATTATGAGAACATTCTCTCATGAACCAAACAAATATATAATATTAATTCTGGGTGTTAATAATTGGTGGGTTGTGGAAAAAATACACCAAATGTAATATATTGACTACAGTTAGTATTTTTTGTTTATTTTTCTTTTTAAAGAAGGTTTAGATCACATATTTGACATAAAAAATATATAATATTCCCATATCCCCACCCCCAACAACATCTTTCATTTGTGTGGTACATTTATTACAATTGATGAATACTTATTGAAGCAATAATATTTTGATGATGTTTTTTTCATAGTTTATAACAAATGTTGCACAGGTATCCAAGCTTTCATTCATGGGTTGATGTATGGGAGCCCTGTATGATGATATGCTTGTTTGTTTTATAAATTCAGGAATTTTACTATACACTTATTATATATGTTAATATATTAATGATATACTTCAATTAATTTTAAATGAAATTGTATAATTATTAGCTCTGACCACTAGAAATCAATAATAAAGGGAGAACTGAAAAATCCACAAAAATGTGGAAATGGAACAATGCAATTTTACACAACCAATGGATCAAAGAAGACATCACAAGGGAAATTAGGCAGTTTCTTGATGTGAGTGCACCTGAAAACACAACACACCAAAACATATTGGATGCATTGAAGGCAGTGTTGAGAGTGAAATTTGTAGCATTAAATGCTTATAATAAAAAAGAACAGATAGAGAGACAAGATGGCATTGGTTTAGGAGGGCATTCACTAAGTCGCTCTTGGAGGATGTCTGATTGGGGACAGGTTCCTGCTTGAGTGGTCTGGGGGTACATGGAGCAAGAATGTTGGGGACATTGATCTAGAGAGCTGGGTGGTGAGGTGGATTGCTCAGGAAAGAATTGTGAGATTTTCCCATGGCTGTGGTAGTTGACACAGGCGGCTAAACTCCACCCTCCAGGAAAAAGGCTGGGATGAGCCACAACTCCCACCGGCAACCAGGTGAGAGGGAGCATTCTCTGAGTGTGGGAGGGTTCTGCCAGAAGGTCGAGAGGGGTTTCCTTTCTGTGGATTTGGCTGTCTGGAAACCCTTGCAGCTTTGGGGAACAAAATAGCTGACTTGAAGTGGCATCAGGTTGAGGGGAGTGGCGAATCTGCTGAGGAAGGTTGATTTACCTAGCTGCCCAGGGATATACCCCAACTCCCACCAGCAAGCCAGGTAGAGGAAGTATTCTTCAAGAGTGGGAGCTTTCTGACAGAAGGTGGAGAGGGGTTTTCTTTCTGCTTATGTGGTTGCCTGGACCCCCTCACAACTTTGGGGAGCAAACAAGCCAGTTTAAAGTGACACCAGGCTAAGGGGAGAGGCAAATCTGCTGAGAAAGCCTGATTTACCTAACAGCTCAGTGATACTGAGGCATGGCTCCAGAGGGAACAGAGTTAACCAATTTTATCATTCTGCACTGACAAGCATCAGAGCTTCAGCTCCCCTGGGGAGGCCAGGAAGTGATAAGTGCTTGATTAGTTTCCAGGAGCCTATTTAGGGTCCCCCCCCCCAGTGAAGCAGATGGTCTAGAAGAGGCCTTCTTTTGGGTCCCCTATTTATCCAAAAAAAAAATAGATGGTCACTTAAAAAAAAAGAAAAGAATTTTTTTTACTTAGTTTAATCACTAAAATCTGCCTCAAAACCTGCAGATAGAAGCCTGCAGTGTAATAGATTGATGAACACAAGCAGACTGACAAGCTCCACAAGGGACCAAGAAGGAACACTGTTCTTCCTTAGCTTTCTTTGACTACTTGCTTGTGTGGATGTTTGGTTTTTCTTTGTTTATTTGTTGTCACTTGCTTTTCTTTCCTCTTTACTCCCCCACCCTGTATTTTATTTTCTTTTCATTTTTTTAAATTAGGTGCTGATAGCTTGTCTCTTTTTTGCTGTGCTTCTTCTTCCATGATTTCCCATTCTCTGTCTATATTGATATTGTCTCCCAACGCTATCTGTTTTCCATCCTTCATCTTTCTACCTTCTGATTTCTGTTGTGGTTCTTACATACCACCTTTTTTCATTAGTCCACAACTTCAAGGGTGTCAATTTCTATTCTATCTATTCTGTTTTCTTCTTTTCTTATTATTACCTTTTTCCTTTCAGCCCTTTCTTTACTCTTTCTCTCTCTCCTCATCATTCTGGTCTTCCAAACCATTATATGTATTTTCCTCTATTTGGTTTTCCATGACATTGTAGGTACTCCAGTTTTTTTTTTTTTTTTTTTTGTATTACCCTACACTGCCTACATGAGTTAAATATTTATTTTACTAAGTCTCATACGGCCCCTCTTCTAACTTTTACCAATGTTATTATTATCCTTTTTCCTTTCTCACATCTTTTGATTCCTCTGGCCCTAATATTTTGCCTACAAGCAACATAGAAAGAAGCAAGGAATTAAAATAAGAAGAACTTAGTGTCAAAGAGAAAACTGAACAAACACACAAAACCTCCAGCTAAATAAAACTCCAGTGCAGAGAGAGAAGCTAATCAACTGAATAAACCCATCAAGATAAAATGAAGACTAAAGGGCAACAAAAAATTACAAGCCATACTGAGAAACAAGAAGACATGGACTAGTCTTCTTGTTAAAGACCAGGAAGAGATGCAGAACATCTAACAACTAATCAAAGCTTTCCAAACAAATATCATGGACCAACTTAATGAAGTGAAGAAAGAGATTAAGGGTATTAAGAAGACACTGGGAGAATATACTGAAGAAATTGCAAACATACCTAAATAGATAATGAATGTGATAGCGATCAATGACACAATCCAAGAAATCAAAAAGTTGCTGTATCCATGTGACAGCAGATTTGAACAGGCAGAAGAAAGAATTATTGATGTGGAAGACAATACATCTGAAATCAAACATATCATAGAACAGATAGATAAAAAGATAGAAAAAAATCCATCAGGGACTTAGGGATTTAACTGACAACACAAAACACAAAAACATATGCATTATAGACATCCCAGAAGGAGAAGAGAAGGGAAAGGGAAAAGAAGGAGTGTTGAAGGAAATAATGGCTGAAAACTTTCCAATCCTATTGACTAAGATGGGTGTAAATGTCCAGGAAGCACCACACACCACAAGCAGTATAAATCCCAACAGGACAACACCAAGGCATATAGTTCTCAAAATGTCCAATGCTCAAGACAAAGAGAAAATATTCAAGGCAGCAACTGAAAAGAAAACCATCACATACAAGAAAGCACAATAAGAATAAGTGCTGGTTTCTCATCTGAAACCATGGAGGCAAGAAGACAGTGGTATGACATAGTCAAAGTACTAAAAGAAAATAACTTCCAGGCACAAATTCTCTATCCAGCAAAACTGGCATTCAAAAATGATGGAAAGTTCCAAATCTACACAAATAAACAGAAATTAAATGAGTATGCCAATAAGAAACCTGCAGTTTAAGAAATACTAAGAATACATATTTAGAAATAAAAAGAGACATAAAACACCATATGACATACATTAACCTCCCAAATTATGGCTGATGTAATAAACTCATTGTGAGTAATAACACTGAATATTAATGGATTTAACACACCAGTCAAGAGATACAGATTTTCAGAATTGATAAGGAAATATGATCCATCTATATGATGTCTACAAGAAACCCACCTTCAAACCAGGGATTCAATAAGGCTGAAAGCGAATGGCTGGAAAACAATTTTACAACCAAACAATAGCCAAAAAAGGTCAGGAGTAGCTATCCTAATATAAGAAAAAATAGACTTTAAATGAAAAACTATTATAAGAGACAAAGATGGACACTATATATTAGTAAAAGGGGTAATATCCAAGGAAAGAGAACAATCATAAACTTTTATGCACCTTATTGGGGTACCTCAAAATACATGAGGCAAGCTTGGGAAAAACAAGGGAAGAAATAAATATCTCTAGAATTATAGTGGGGGACTTTAATACACCATTACAGTCATTAGACAGAAGATCTAGACAGAGAATCAATAAAGAAACAAAGACTTGGAATAATACATTAGAGGACATGGACCTAATAGACATATACAAAACACTACACCCAAATACAGCAGACTTTTCATTATTCTTGAGTGCACATAGATCCTACTCAAAGATAGACCACATGCTAAGCTACAGAAGAGATCTCAATGAATTCAGAAAGATTGAGATTATACAAAGTAATTTCTCTGACCACAATGGAATAAAATTGGAAATCACTAAGGGCCAGAGAAACAGATTAGGCACAAAGACATGGAAGTTAAACAACACACTGTTAGACAAAGAGTGGGTACAGGATGAAATCTCAAAAGAAATCAGTAACTATCTTGAAACTAATGAAAATGACAACACAACATATCAAAACCTATGGGATGCAGAAAAAGCTGTCCTGAGAGGGAAATTCATAGCCATAAATACAAATATTTTTTAAAAAAAGAAACAGATAAAATTTAGGACCTAATTGCACACCTGGAGGAATTGGAAAAACAACAACACACTAAACCTAAAGGAAATACAAAGAAGGAAACAACAAAGATTAGAGTAGAACTAAATGAAATATAGAATATGAAAGCACTACAAAAAATAAACAAAACCAAAATATGGTTCTTTGAGAAGATCAATAAAATTGACAAACCCTTAGCCAGACTAACAAAGAAAAAGAGAGAACAGATGCAAATACAAAAAATAAGGAATGATCAAGGGGATATCACTACTGACCCATAGAAACAAAGTGTATCATAAGAGGATTCTTTGAAAAATTATATGCCAACAAGAATGATAATTTAGAGGAAATGGACAAGTTTCTAGAAACTCACAAACAGCCTACATTGATGAAAGAAGAAATTGATGAATTCAACAGTCCAAATACATATAAAAAGATAGACTCAGTCATCAAAAACCTACCAATGAAGAAGAGCCCAAGACCAGATGGCTTCACATCTGAATTCTACCAAACATTCCAGAAAGGGCTAACACCAATCCTGCTTAAGCTCTTCCAAAAAATAGAAGTAGAAGGCATGTTGCCTAACTCATTCTATGATGCCAACATTACCCTAATACCAAAACCAAAGAAAGATACAACAAGAAAGGAAAATTACAGACCAATTTCTCTAATGAAACTAGATGCTAAAATCCTCAACAAAATACTTGCTAATCGCATTCAACAACATATCAAAAGGATTATACACCATGACCAAGTGGGTTTCATCCCGGGTATGCAAGGATATTTCAATATAAGAAAATCAATCAATGTAATACAACACATAAACAAATTGAAAGAAAAAAATCACATGATCATCTCTACAGATGCAGAAAAAGCATTCAACAAAATACAGCATGCTTTCCTGATAAAAACACTGAAAAATATAGGAATAGAGGGAAAGTTTCTGAATATGATAAAGGGTATATGTGAAAAACCCAAAGTTAACATCACCTTCAATGGTGAAATCCTAAAAGCTTTCCTTCTGAGATCGGGAACAAGACAAGGATGCCCACTATCACCACTCCTATTTAACATTGTCTTAGAATTACTTGCTCAAGCACTGAGGCAAGAAAAAGATATAAAAGGCATCCAGATTGGAAAAGAAGAAGTAAAAATTTCATTATTTCCAGACAACATGGTCCTATATGTAGAAAGCCCTGAGAAATCTATGACAAAGCCTCTAGAACTTATAAAGGAGTTCAGTAATGTTGCTGGCTATAATATCAAGGCTCGAAAATCAGTAGCATTTCTGTACACAAATAACGAGCAATCTGAGGAGGAAATCAAGAAAAAAATACTATTTACAAAGTAAGTAACAGAATCAAATACCTAGGAATAAATTTAACTAAACATGTAAAGGACTTATATGCAGAAAACTACACAACACTGTTAAAGGAAATCAAAGAAGACTTAAATAAATGGAAGAATATTCCCTGGTCATGGATAGGAAGACTAAACATCATCAAGATGTCTATGCTACCCAAACTAATCTACAGAATTAATGGAATCCCAATAAAAATCAACACTGTATTTTTTAAGGAACTGGAAACACTACCTACAAATTATATTTGGAAAGGTAAGAGGCCCTGAATCACCAAAGACACATTGAAAAAGAAAAATTTAGTTGGAGGTGTCACACTACCTGACTTTAAAACATACTACAAAGCTAAAGTGGTCAAAACTGCATGGTATTGGCACAAGGATAGACTGACCAATGGAACTGAACTGAGAGATTGATATGGTTCCTCGCATATACAGTCATCTGCTATTCAACAAGGCCACCCAGCCCACTCATTTAGGAGAGAATGGCCTCTTTAACAAGTGGTGCTTGGAGCACTGGATATCCATATCCAAAAGAATGAGAGAGGAACACCATCTTACATGAGTGAAGCAAGCCAGACACAAAAGGACAAATACTGTATGAATGCATTACTATGAACCAAATATATTGTGTAATATATTGCTTGATTCAAAAAAAAATTTTTACATATATTCATTACATTTAATTGACAAACGTACATATTTATTCACCTGTGTTTACGTTTTAATTTTTAATTGTTTATGTTTTCAATTATTAAATGTACAAAATAAAGTTAAATAAAAATCAACTCAAAATGGATCAAAGATCTAAATATAAGAGCCAAAACCATAAAAACCTTGGAAGATAATGTAGGGAAGCATCTGCAGGACTTTTTAATAGGAAATGGTTCCATGAGCTTCACACCCAAAGCATGAGCACTAAAAGAAAAAGTAGATAAATGGGATCTCCTCAAAATTAAAAGCTTCTGCACCTCAAAAGACATTAACAAGAAAATATAAAGGCAGCCTACCCAATGGTTGAAAATATTTGGCAACCATATATTTATCAGGAGCCTAATATCCTGTATATATAAAGAAATCCTACACCTTGAAAATAAAAAGACAAACAATACATTTAAAAAATGGGCAAGTGGCTTGAAAAGACACTTGTTCAAGGAAGAAATACAAATGGCTAAAGGCACAGGAGAATTGCTTGACATCACTAGCTATTAGGGAAATGCAAACCAAAACTACAATGAGATTCCATCTTGTACCCATTAGAATGGTAGCTATTAAAAAACAGCAGACTATAATTGTTGGAGAGGATGTGGAGTAACGGGAACCTCATCCACACCTGGTGGGATTGTGGAATGGTCCAGCCACTGTGGAGGACAGTTTGGCAGCTCCTCAGAAAACTAACAATGGATTTTCTGTGTGATCCAGCGATTCCACTGCTGGGTATATACACAGAAGAATTAAAAGCAAAAACACGAACAGATACATGCACACCAATGTTCATAGTGGCATTGTTCAATATTGCCAAAAGTTGCAATCAACCCTGATGCCCATCAACAGATGAATGGATAAACAAAATATGCTATATATATACAGTGAAATATTACTGAGGTGGAAGAAGAAATAAAGTGCTAACACATGGAATAACATGGATGAATCTTAAAGACCTTATGTTAGTCAAGTAAGCCAGGCATTAAAGGATGAGCAGTACATGACCTCACTGATATGAATTGAGGAAAGTGAGCAGTCTCAGACAACCATTGTCTGAAAGATAGTTTAACAAGAGAGAGAAAGAGAAGAGAAGGTTGTGAGCCTTCAGTCATATGGACGTAATCTATGGCAAAGTGATAGAGTATAGTTGCGTATTGAAGGATAGGACAGGTGGGTAGTGATATTACTCAGTTTGGTGGTGCTGGGTCGACAGGTGGGTAGATTATGAAGGGTGAGTTACAATACCCAGGATATTGGGGGGAGAGATGGGAGAGGGACCAGGTGAAAACGATATTTGTGGGTATGAAGTTGAAAGTGCAGGGGTGGGAATGCTCTTATGTCAATATGACAAGGGAGTGTCACTGGTTTAGTGTGGTGGTTGGGGGGCATTCAGAACGGGGCACACTTGCAGCAGGCTTCTGGGTACTGTAGGAGTGTTCATCCTGTCATAATGTGTTGTTTTGGTGGGTGGAGACTCACACGGTGAATGGGAAGGAAATGGACCTCCATATTTGGGAGAACCAATTCACCCAGAAACAGATAGTTGGGCATCTCTTATAAGCAAGGGTGGATTCTAATAGGGGAGGACAATCAGCGTGTCAAAACCTCTTGTTGCAAGTAACTATGAATCTTTTCATCCAAAGAGTCAAGTCAGGGGGTTGTCATGTGTCCCAGGGATTGGGGAGGGAGGAACAGATCAAATAGGGAGTATTTAGTGGTCAGGGGAAATGTTTTTCATTAACTTACAGTGATGAACACAGGACATGGTAAATATCAAAAATTATTAAATTGTACCATCTAAAATTTAAGCTATACTGTAAACCATTGACAATGTTTAATAGCTATATTTCACTATCTGTATAACAGTTATAACAATGCTATCATCCACATAAAAAAGGTTTTAATATGGGGTGAGGAAAGGGAGTGGAGGTTGGGTATATGAGAGTCTCTAGTATTCTGTGTGTGACTTTGCTGTGACCTAAAACTTCTTTGAAAATTAAATGAAAACTTGGGAGACACTGGGGAGTGAGTGGGAAAAGGTGCCATGGTACAGACTGGACACCTGATAATGCAGTGATAAAAGGAAAAGTGTCAAAAAAATTAAAAAAAAAATTTTTTTGTTTTTTTTTTCCCATTTTTTTGAATATCCCAGTCCTTTAATTTTATTTTTAGTGTTTTTTTTTTTAAGGTTTCCATGTATTTTATCTCTTACATTTAAACATACCATTATTATTTTATTTTCCTATTAATTGTATTTGCATATTATATGGACTTCATCTTTAAGGAAGACTTGGATCAAAGAAAGGTTACAATGGGGGCGGGAGAGTAATATTGGTAGGAGTGTCAGGGATGGGGGTTTCATGGGAGGAAGTTCACCTGAATATATATAAAAGATATATAAAACCGTTCTAATGATCAAGGGGTGGGCCATGGTCACAGTGGGTGGAGAAGCACTCAGTAAATGACAGAATATTGAATTCCCAGCCTGGAGAGCTCTGCCACATTCTCCAAGGGAGCAGCAACAGTCCTACAAGTGCAGGGGCAGGGTCTGGCTAAACAGTATGGTCCACTGATGGGTTCTTGTTATTGCTAACTAGCCTTACGAGTCTTTGCTTTTGTAACTGAAACTTACCTATTGTTATGAGGTGCCTAAGTGTTGCCACGTGAGAAGCTCCTTGTTGCACAAATGTGGCCTCTCTCTAAGCCAAACACAGCATTAAATGAATTGTCTTCCCCTCAACGTTGGACATGACTCCCAGGGAAGAGCCTCCCTGGCAATGTGGGATTACTACCAAGTGCCAACTGGAAAAAAGATTGGAAAAAGACCTGGAATAAAATGAGGGAAAGGTAAAGATAAATGAGTTCATATGGTTAACAGACTTCAAAGGGTCAGGATGTCATCCCAGAGGTAACATCTATGTTCACCTCATTAGGATCTCATAAAATACCAAAGTGGATATCACCCCAAACAGAGGGGTTCCTGAGGGCTCTGGAGACACCCAGGTTCTATATAAGGGAGGATAGCTCCAGAGATTGATGCCTTATCTCTAGGCTATACTTTGGGATCTGTGCTCCTGAGAGTGACAGAATTGGACTCAAATAAGACCTCCCTGCACAGGGTCCCTCAGTCCCTTCTATTCAAACCTACATGTGGTGTTGGAATTTGTAGGTGTACTTCCAGAGACTGGAGCCTTTGGCCTGCCCATGTGCCAGCTGTGCCTGGAATCTTGGTGGAGCTGCAACTCCTATTTCAGCTCAATGAACTCACCCAAGACACCTGGTGGAGAGATGATGATGGACAACGGCCATCACAAGGAATGGAGAGAGCCTGCAGCAGCAGGCAAGAGAATCTCATCCATCTTATCCATGAGATATAAGCCCCTCTCACTTGGAGATGGACTGGACATCACCATTCCAAACTCCTCAAGATTGTGGGAAGAGCTATGGACTAGGGTGGACTAATGGGTATTCTGTTGTAGACATATTGTGATTCAAGAAATGGAAGAAATTAAAACATTAATGTGGAGCAGTTGCCCCTGGACGATTTGAGGCATGGAGAGGAAGAAGCAGTTGTAATACAGGGGCTTTTTCAGGACTTGGGAATTATGCTGAGTGACATTAGATCGACATATATATGCAATTTACATCAGCATATAACATGCAGAACTGTGTGGGAGAAAGTGTGGTCTACTATGCGAACTATGATCCATGTTTAGTGGCAAAGCCCCAGGATGTGTATATCCATTGCAGGTGATGTGCCACAGTAATCAAAGATGTTTATGTGGGAAGTTGTGGGAGGTGTGGAAGGTGGGGAACATGGCAATCCCTGTAATTTTTGTGTAACATTTGTGTAATCTAAGCATCATTTAAAATATTTTTAAAAAATTAGACAGGCACCAGGAGGCTCGGTCCATGGTGGCTGTACCAGCAGGCATGGTGGGCGTGTAGCCAACTGCAAAAAGCCAGGGCTTGGTGCACATCCTGCGAAGACAGTCTCTTCTGGGAGCTTGCAGAGCAAGAACCTTGGAGACATTGATCTGGAGGGAGCTGGACAGTGAGGTGAACTGCTCAATATTAAATCATGAGTTTTTTTCCCAGCTAGAAATCGTGGATGCAGATGGCTAAATCCCACCCTCCTGGCAACCCTGTGACAGGGAGCACTCTCTGAGAGTGGGAGGGTCCTGGAAAAAGTTCAGAGGTGTTTTTTCTATGAGTTTGGCTACCTGGACCCCCTTGCAGCTTTTCTGGGAGCAAACTTGCCAGCTAGAAGTGGTGCCAGGCTAATGGGAGAGGCAAATCTGCTGAGGAAGCCTGATTTACCTGAGAGTCATGGAACACATAACTTGGCTCAGGAGGGGGCAGAGCCAACCAATTTTATAATTACCTGCTGAGTGTCAGAGTCTCAGTTACCCTGGGGGTTCAGGGATTGGGACGTGTTTGATAAGTTTCCACGAGACTATTTAGGGTCCCCTTAGTTTAGGGGTGGTCCAGAAGAGGCCTTCTTTTGGATCACTTATTTCTTCAAAAAATTTTTTTTAACTTAATTTAATTACTAAATCTGCCTCAAAACCTGCAGACAGAATTCTGCAGGGTAATTGATTGATGAATGCAGGCTGAGAGGCTCCACAAGGGCCAAAGAAGAAATGCTGTTCTTTCTTAGCTTTGTTTGACTGCATGCTTATGTGTTTGTTTGGTTTTTCTTTGTTTGTTTATTTCTTCCTTTTCTTTCCTCTTTCCTCCCCACCCCATTTTTTTTTCAGTTAGGTGCTGCTACCTTGTTTCTTCTTTGCTGTTCTTCTCCTTCCTTGATTTTCCATTCTCTGTGTATATTGATTTTGTCTAACAATGTTATCTCTTTTCTTTCCTTTATCTTTCCACCTTCTGCTTTCTGTTGTGGTTCTTACATTCCACCTTTTTTCATTAGTTCTCAACTTCATGGGTGTAGATTTCTATATTGTCTATTCTGTTTTCTTTTATTATTATTATTATTATTATTATTATTATTAACTTTTTCCTTTCAGCCCTTTCTTTACTCTATCCCTCTCTCCTCATCATTCTGGCTTTTGAAATCATTCTACATATTTTCTGCTATTTGTTTTCCCATTCCATTATAAGTACTCCTCTTTTTTCCCCCTATTACTCTACACTGACTACATGAGTTAAATATTCATTTTCCTAATTCTGATACAGCCACTCTTTTAACTTTTATCAATATTACTATTATCCTTTTTCCTTTCTTACCTCTTTCAATTCCTCTGGCCCTAATCTTATTCCTTCAAGGTAACATAGAAAAAATCAAGGAAATACAAGAACAAAGTGTCAAAGAGAATACTTAACACACACACAGAGCTATCAGCTAAATAAAACTCTAGAGAAGAGAGAGAAACTAATCAACTGAATAAATTCATCAAGATAAAAAGATGGCCAGGGGGCAACAAAAAATTACAAACCAAACTGAGAAACAGGAAGATAGGCAGCATTCCAATGATCAAAGTAAAACCCAGGATGAGATGCAGAACATCAAAAAACTAATGCAAGTTGTCCAAACAAATATCATGGACCAACTTAATGAAGTGAAGGAAGAGATTAAGGATATTAAGAAGACACTGGGAGAACATACTGAAGAAATTGTAAACATACATAAAAAGATAACGGATATGATGGTGATGAATGGCACAATCCAAGAAATCAAAAAGATGCTGGATTCACATAACAGCATATTTGAACAGGTAGAAGAAAGAATTAGTAATGTGGAAGACAGTACATATGAAATCCAACAGATCATAGAACAGATACTTAAAAAGACAGAAAAAAACCTGCAGGGAATTAGGGATTTAACTGACAACACAAAACACACAAATATACACATTATAGGCTTCCCAGAAGGAGAAGAGCAGGGAAAGGGAACAGAAGGGTTGCTAAAGGAAATAATGGCTGAAACCTTCCCAACCCTATTGAGGGAGATGGATGGATGTACATGTCCAGGAAGCACAGCACATCCCAAATAGTGTAAATCCCAATAGGCCTACTCCAAGACAAATAATTATAAGAATGTCCAATGCTCAAGACAAAGCAAAAATACTCAAGGCAGCAAGAGAAAAGAGAACCATCACATACAAGGAAAACACAATAAGATTAAGTGCTGATTTCTCATCTGAAATCAAGGAGGCAAGAAGACGGTGGTATGACCTAGTCAAGGTACTAAAAGAAAAAAACTTCCAGCCATAAATTCTCTATCTATCAAATCTGTCATTCAAAAAATGGTGGAGAATACAAAATATTCTCAGATAAACAGAAATTAAGAGAATATGCCGATAAGAAACCTGCACTTGAAGAAATACCAAAGGAAGTTCTACAGGTTGAAAGGAAAAAACAGGAGAGAGAAAGTTGGAGGAGAGTGTAAGAACAACTAAAAAGACAAAATGAATAATACATAAACACAAAGAAAATATTGTTCATGTAAGAAATTCATTGTGATTAATAACACTGAATGTTAATGGATTAAATTCACCAGTCAAGAGACACAGATTGGCAGAATGGATAAGAAAATATGATCCATCTACATGTTGTCTATTAGAAACCCACCTTAGACATAGGGATTCAAGGAGGCTGAAAGTGAATGGCTTGAAAAGAATTTTACAAGCAAACAATAACCAAAAAGGGCAGGAGTAGCTATCCTAATATCTGACAAAATAGACTTAAATGCAAAACTATTGTAAGAAACAAAGAAGGACACTATATATTAGTAAAAGTGGTAATCTTCCAAAAAGAGAGAACAATCATAAATATTTATGACCTAATCATGGTGCTTCAAAATACATGAGGCAAACAGTGGAAAAACTAATTGGAGAAATAAATGCTTCTACACTTATAGTTGGGGAATTTAATACACCATTATCACCATTAGATAGAACATCTAGACAGAGAATCAATAGAGAAACAAAGACTCTGAATAATGCATTAGAGGACCTGGGCCTAATAGACATATACAGAACGCTATACCCAAATACAGTGGGGTATACATTCTTCTCAATTGCACATGGATCATACTCCAAGATAGAACACAGGCTAGGCCACCAAACAACTCTCAATGAATTCAGAAAGATTGAGATTATACAAAGTAATTTCTCTGACCACAATGGAATGAAATTTGAAATCACTAAGGGCCAGAGAAAAAAAATTAGGCACAAAGATATGGTAGTGAAACAACACACACTTAGACAAAGTGTGGGTCAAGGAGGAAATTTCAAAAGAAATCAGTAACTACCTTGAATCAAATGAAAAAGACAGCACAACATATCAAAATCTATGGGATGCAGCCAAAGATGCAGTGAGAGGAAAATTCAGAACCATAAATGCATATATTAAAAAAGAATAAAGAGCTAAAATTGAAGACCTAATTGCACACCTGGAGGAATTGAAAAGACAACAACAAACTAACCTCAAAGGAAGTAGAAAGAAAGAAATAACAAAGAATAGAGCAGAACTGAATGAAATAGAAAATAGAAAGGACTAGAAAAAATAAACAAAACCAAAAGCTGGTTTTTTGAGAAGATCAATAAAATTGGCAAACCCCGAGCCAGACTAACAAAGAAAAAGAGAGAGTAGATGCAAATACACAAAATAAGGAATGAAGAAGGGGATATCACTACTGACCCCATGGAAATAAAGAGTATCATAAGAGGATGCTTTGAAAATTTATATGCCAAAAAGAATGATAATTTAGAGGAAATGGACAAATTCCTAGAAACTCACAAACAGCCTACATTGAAGGAAGAAGAAATTGATGAACACAAAAGTCCAATTACAAGTAGAGAGACAGACACAGTCATCAAAAACCTCCCAACTAAGAAGAGCCCAGGACAAGATGACTTCACAGGTGAATTCTACCAAACATTCCAGAAAGAGCTAACACCAATTCTGCTTAAGGTCATCAAAAAATGGAAGTAGAAGGAACATTGCCTAACTCATTCTATGATGCCAACATAACCCTAATACGAAAGCCAAACAAAGATACCACAAGCAAGGAAAATTACAGACCAATTTCTCTAATGAACTAAATGGTAAAATCCTCAACAAAATACTTGCTAATTGCATTCAACAACACCTCAAAAGAATTATACACCATGACCAAGTTGGATTCATCCTGAGTATGCAAGGATGGTTCAACATAAGAAAATTGATTAAAGTAATACACCCCATAAACAGATTGAAAGAAGAAAATCACATGATCATCTCTTTAGATGCAGAAAAAGCAATTGACAAAATACAGCACCTTTTCCTGATAAAAACACTGCAAAACATAGTAATAAAAGGAAACTTTCTGAACATAATAAAGGGCATATATGAAAAACCCAAAGATCTTCAATGGTCATATCCTAAAAGCCTTCCCTCTGAGATAAGGAACAAGACAAGGATGTCCACTATTACCACTCCTATTTAACATTGTCTTAGAAGTACTTGCTTGAGCACTGAGGCAAGAAAAAAATATAAAAGTCATCTAAATTGGAAAAGAAGAAGTAAAAACTTCATTATTTGCAGTTGACATGGTCTTATACATAGAAAGCCCTGAGAAATCTACAACAAGGCTTCTAAAACTTGTGAAGGAGTTCAGTAACATCGCAGGCTATAAGATCAATGCTCAAAAATCAGTAGCATTTCTGTACACCAATAATGAGCAATCTGAGGATGAAATCAAGAAAAAATACCATTTACAATAGTAATTAATGAATCAAATACATAGTAATAAATTTCATTAATGATGTAAAGGACTTATATACAGAAAACTACACAACACTGTTAAAGGAACTCAAAGAAGACTTAAATAAATGGAAGAATATTCCCTGTTCATGGATAGGAAGACTAAACATCATCAAGATGTCTATCTTACCGATACTAATCTACAGATTTAATGCAATCCAAATAAAAATCAGCACTGTATTTTTAAGGAATTGGAAAATCTAACTACAAAATTTATTTGGAAGGGTAAGAGGCCCCGAATTCCCAAAGACATACTACCTGACTTTAAAACATACTACAAAGCTACAGTGGTGAAAACTGCATGATATTGGCACAAAGATAGACATAGTGACTAATGGAAATGAATTGAGAGTCCTGATATAAATCCTTGCATATACAGTCATCTGATATTTGTCAAGGCCACCAAGCCCACTCAGTTGGGAGAGAATGGCCTCTTCAACAAGTGGTACTTGGAGAACTGGACATCCATATCCAAAAGAATGAGAGAGGAACACCATCTCACACCTTATACAAAAATCAACTCAAGATGGATCAAAGATCTAAATATAAGAGCCAGAACCATAAAGATCTTGGAAGATAATGTAGGGAAGCATCTACAGGACCTTATAATAGGAAATGTTTTCATGAACTTCACTCCCGAAACACAAGCAGCACAAGAAAAAATAGATAAACGGAATCTCCTCCAAATTAAAAACTTTTGCACCTCAAAGGATGTTATTAAGAAATAAGAAGTCACCCAACCCAATAAAAGAAACTATTTGGCAACCATATATCTGATAGAAGCCTAATATCCTGTATATATAAAGAAATCCTACAACTCAAAAATAAAAAGACTAACAACCCATTTAAAAAATGGCCAAATGACCCGAAAAGACACTTCTCCAAGTCAGAAATACAAACGGCTAAAAAGCACGTGGAAAAATGTTCGGCATCTCTCTTAGAGAAATGCAAATCAAAACTACATTGAGATACCATGTTACACCCATTAGAATAGTGGCTATTAAAAAAACAGCAAATTATAAGTGTTGGAAAGTATGTGGAAGAATGGGAACCCTCATCCACTGCTGGTGGGATTGTGGAATGATCCATCCACTGTGGAGGACAGTTTGGCAGTTCCTTAAAAAACTAACTATAAATCTTCCATATGATCCAGCAATTCCACTGCTTGGTATATACACAGAAGAACTGAAAGCAAAGACACAAACAGATATATGCACACCAATGTTCATGTCAGCAAGCCAGGTGCCCGTCAAGAGATGAATGGATAAACAAAATGTGATACATACATACAAAGGAATATTACTCAGCTTTAAGAAAAAATAAAGTGCTAATACACGGAATAACAAGGATGAATCTGAAAGACCTTATGTTGAGTGAAGCAAGCCAGGCATTGAAGGATGAACAGTACATGGCCTCACTGATATGAATTAAAGAAATTGAGCAGTCTCTGAGAACTCTTGTCTGAAAGATAGGTGTACAAGAAAGATAAAGAAAAGAGAACGTTGTGAGTCATCACCCATATTGACTTAACCTATGGTAAAGTGATAGAGTGTAGTTGTGTGTTGAAGGGATAGGACAGGAGGGCACTGATATATTGGGTTCAATGGTGCAGGGTTGACAGGTGGGTAAATTGGGAAGGGTGGGTTAGCATACCCAGGATACTGAGGGGAGAGCAGAAATAGATAGGTCGTCATCTCTTAAGAGCAAGAGCCCTTAATAGTGGAGGACAAACCAGTATGTCATGACCTTGTGTTGCATGTAATTATAAATCCTGTCATCCAATGAGTCAAGCCAGGGGGTCGTCATGGGACCCAGGGGGATGGAGAGGGTGAAACCGAATAGATCAAACAGGGTGTATTTAGTGGTCAATGGAAATGTTTTTCATTACCTGACAGTGATGGACACAAGTCATGGTAAATATCATCAAAATTTATAAAAGTGTAAGATCCAAAGTATAAACCATACTGTAAACCATTGACAATGTTTGGTAGCTATGTTTCACTATCTGTATATCAGTTATAACAATGCTACCATCCACATACAAAAAGGTTTTAATATGGGGTGAGGAAAGGGGGAGGAGGTTGGGTATATGAGAGTGTCTTGTATTCGGTGCGTGACTTTGCTGTGACCTAAAAGTTCTTTGAAAATTAAATGAAAAATAGTGAGACACTGCGGAGTGAGAGGGAGAAGGTGCCATGGTACAGACTGGACAGCAGATAGTGCAGTGATAAAAAGCAAAATGTCAACAACAACAAAAAAAGTTTTTTATTTTCCCTAAATTTTTTCTCAATTTTTGAATCACCCAATCCTTTTATTTTATTTTTAGATTTTTTTAAGTTTTCATGTATTTTATCTCTTACATTTAAACATAATTATTTCATTTTCCTATTAATTGTATTTGGCTATTGTATTGGCTTCATCTTTAAAGAAGCTTTGGATCACAGAAGGGTTACACCTGGGGTGGGAGAGGATCATTGTTGGGGGGTGTCATAGATCATGGGTGAATGGGAGGAAGTTCACATGAACATACATAAAAGGTATATAAAATTGTTCAAATGCTCATGGGGCATGATCACAGTGGGTGTAGAACCACTCAATACATGAGAAAATACTGAATTCCCATCCGGGACAGCTCTGCCATATTCTCCAAGGGAGTAGCAACAGTCCCCCAAGTGAAGGGGCAGTGTCTGGCAAAGGACAATGATCCACTGATGGGCTCTTGTTACTGATGACTAGCCTTATAAGTCTTAGTTTTTGAAACTGAAACTTAGCCTATTGGTATGGAGTGACTAAGGTTTGCCTCCTGAGAGCCTCCTTGTTGCTCAAATATGGCCTCTTTCTAAGCCAAACTCAGCATATGAATGCATTACCTTCTTCCCAGCATGGGACATGACTCCCAGGGATGAACCTCCCTGGCAATGATGGATTACGAACAAGTGCCAACAGGCAATACAACTGGAAAAAGAACTTGAATAAAAGCGGGAAAAGGTAAACACAAATCAGTTCATATGACTAAGAGACAGCCAGGACGCTAAGACTCCTTATCTCAATAGGACCTCATAGGCTTCCAATGTGGATACACCCCAAACAGAGGGGCTCCAGAGGGCTCTGGAGAAACCCATGTCCTATATCAGGGTGGATAGACCCAGAGTTTTGTACCTTATCAGTGGGTCCTACTTTGAATCCTTGCTCCTGAGAGTGACAGTGTTGGACCCAAATATGTCTTCCCTGCACACGGTTCATCTGTCCCTTCTATTCAAACCTATATGTGTTGCCAGAGTTTGTAGGTGTACTTCCAGAGACCATAGCCTTTGGGCTGTCCATGTGCCAGCTGGGCTCAGAATGTTGGTGGAGCTGCAACTCCTACCCACAGCACAATGGACTCACCTTGGTCACCTGGTGGGGAGATGATGATGGACAAAAGCTATCTCAGGGATGGAAAGAGTCTGCAGCTGCAGGCAGGATAATCCCATCCATCTTATCCATGAGATATAAGTCCCCTCTCACTTGGAGGTGGAGTGGACATCACCATCTCAGACGCCTCAGGATTGGGGGAAGAGCTATGGATTAGAGTGGACTTACTGGTATTCTGTTATAGATATATCCTGATTCATGTAATGGAAGTAATTACAACAGTAATGTGGAGCCAGTAGCCACCAGACACTTTAGGGGCAGGGAGAGGGAAAAGCAGTTGTAATACAGGGTTTTTTATTTTGGGACTTGGGAATTATCCTGAGTGACAGTGCAATGACAGATATAGGCCAGTTTATATCATTATATAACATGCAGAACTGTGTGTGAGAGAGTGTGGTCTACAATGTGAACTATGGTCCATACTTAGTGGCAAAGCCCCAAGATGTGTATATCTAGTGCAGGTGATGTGCCACACTAATGAAGGATGTTTATGTGAGAGGCTGTGCGAGGAGTGAGAGGTGGGGCATATGGGAATTCCTACAATTTTTGTGTAACATTTGTGTAATCTAAGCACCTTTTAAAAAATAAAAAATAAACCTATAAAAAAATTAAACCTCTAAATTTGTAGATAAAGAAAAGTTTGAAAAAATGATACATTTTTACTTGATATCAAATGTATAAAATATAAGAGATTTGGATGATTTTTAAAAAATTAATAAAATAATATATACAATATTAATAATTGCTGGATCTGGGTATTTAGGGGAGGGGATATGGGTTTTATATTAATTTTGTAACTGTACTGTAAGTTTGAAATTCCTTCAAAATAAAAAGTTTTTTAAAGAAAATAATAAAGTGTATATAATAAAAGATTACAAAAGGAAAAAAAAAAAAACAACAAAAAACTCCTGCATGATACACATCCAATGAAATATGAAAGGTCAGAGAAGGAAGAAGTGTTTAGTTATCAATTAATTAATCATTAGAATAAATCAATACATGTATATCTTTCATTAAGTTAAAATTAAACTTAATTTTAACTTAGTGAGAGGAGGTAAAATAGTTGTAAAATTGTGCATGATTAGGAACAAGCTCATGCTGGAATATTTGGGAAACTGAAATGCTTTTTTAAAGCAATGCCTACACCTTATTTGATGATACAAACTATTAGCACCTTGACAGTTATCTATTTGATTTTTCTGTTCTATAAATAGTATAAAATATGTCAGAGAAACAATGTTCACTAGTGATTTATTAAAAAGTCTTGACCTTATTCAGATGGTGGTAAAAAAGGATTGAGTTATCCCATCCTCCCCGAGATAGCCCCTGCATCTGTTTTCTCATTGATTTTGTTCATTGTTTTTGGTCATTGTCTGCTTCTTGTCTGTTTGTTTTTTCTTTAGAGGAGGCGCCAGGAACCAAACTGGGACCTCTCATGGGGGAGGCAGACCCTCAACTGCTTGAGCCACATCAGTTCCCCAAGATAAAGTTATTTTATAGCACAAAGAAAGCACTGAGTACGCCTGATCTTGACCCTAGCCTAGAATTAAGGCAGTGGTATTTTGATGTGCTATTTAAAGTCAAAATATCCTTTGTTAAATCCAAGGGCCAATTTTTTTAGACAGTTTTCCTCTGACTTTAAGTGAATTGACCAGAGAGACACAAACACCCCTTTTTTTGGACATATGCATTGAACCTCTTGAAATCAACATTTACATGCAGCCTCTTGGTGGTTCAACTGGAGACAAAGCTTCCCTACATATGAATAAGAACCCAGGGCTGGATGTGCCTGGATGTCTCTTGGAAATCCAGTGCTTACTTGTACTCCATTTCTCTTATTGCACAATATCCTTTGTCTTAAAATAAAGGTCTTATTGATAATGTTAAAAAATAAAAATAAAATAAAAAAGAACAATGATCTAAAATGAGAGCCCTAACTACCCAACTAGAGTATCTAGAAAGAGAAGAGCAAAATCAACCCAAAGCCAGCAAAATTAAGTTAATAACGAAGATAAGTGAAATAGAGAATAAAAAGAGAATAGAGGGAATCCACAAATCTTAAACTGCTTCTTTGAAAAGATCAATAAACCTGACAAAACTTTAGCTGAATTGTCAAAGAAAATAAAAGAACAGACACTAAATTAAAATCAGAAATGGTAGGGCTGACATTATTATAGAATGCAAGAACTAAAATGGATTATAAGAGAAATTTTTTCGGCTCCATCAGTGGTGAGAAACCTTTATTAAGTGAGTACCAATTTTTAAAACCGTTTGTAAGGTACAATTAAATGAAATTCCTATTGCAATATCTATAGCTTGGCTGAAATAGCCTTTTACATTTTTTTTTTTTTTTTGCCCTCTTCAAGACAGCAATAGCTCTTCAACAGAGTTTGAGTATTTTTCAAGTCCACTTACCATATAGAGTTTTAACAGGGCATTTGAAGAAGATAAAATAATATAAGCAATAATATGGAATTTGATATGTTGAAGGTTGTTTTCACCATAATTTTTGCCATTATGTATATCCTTTAAACCTTATGAAACTACAGTAGAGTGTGTTCCATCTAAACAAAGAGTAAACTAAGAAAAAAGAAGACACAGAATAAATGAACCTTAGGAGTGAATTTACAATAAAAGTAAAAGGAATTGTTAGGAAGCAACCAGTCCAGATAGGAGGAAAATGGAAGTCTCCATGGGGGTGCCTGCAAGAAAAAGTTTGGATTGATTTATTATCAGAGGTGGCTGTGGGAGATAGGAATAAGTGGGAGACAGCAATAGGCATAAGGAAAGCAAGCAGTGGCAATTAATTAACACTTATCAATTATTCTAAATGATAAATACTTCAGCTTATCAAGTCAGGTGTCAGAAAATATTGGTCTAATAAAGAGCTTTATTTTCAAGCTCATTGCCATTTCTATGTGTTGTGGATGAATGGGCTTCAAGTGGGGCATTGTTTTTTTCTTTCTGAAAACAACAGATTTCTCTAAGAACTGCTTCCCCATAATTGGAATTTTTAATGGAACTACAGCACTGCTTTTTGCTTAGGATTTGGAGAGTTGATATTAGCAATCTTTATCTTCTTTTATCAAATATTTATCAAATATCAGTAATGAAGAGGGTACAGTTTAGTTTATAGGCCCTGGGGATGAAGAGAGACAGGGTCCCTACTTTCCCAGTGTTCACATCCTAGTGGTAAAGATGGGAGCTGTACTCATGTTACCTTCTCTCCTCAAAGTCTCCACCCTTCTGAATATTGCAAAAAAATTATAATCTAGGTAAAAGGGGAAAATCCTAGAAACATACAAACTACCTTCATTGATTCAGTATGAAATAGAAGAACTCAATAGACTAAGAACTAGTAAACGTATTAATAAATACTTAAATAAGTATTAATCAGTAATTAAACACTTCCCAACAAATAAAAACCTAATACTTGATGGATTCACCAGCAAATTTTAACAAATATTCAGTGGAGAAAAAAATTAAAACCTGTTCCAAATTGTACAAAAAGTTAGAGGACTGAACTCCCCCTTACCCATTCTATGAGGTCAAAATCATCCTAATAATAAAGTCAGATAAATATGACATGGGAAAAATACACACCAATATATTCCTTATGAATATAGAGAAATACTAACAAAGTGAAATACTAACAAAACTAATCCAACACTACATTAAAATAATGTTTTACCATGATGAAGTGAGATTTATCCGTTATGCAAGGGTAGTTCAACATATGAAAATCAGTTAATATAATAAACCACATTAACATTACAAAGAGAAAAACACATAATCATCTCAATTGAGGCAAAAGAAGAATTTTACAAAATCCAGCATCCCTTCTTGCTAAAATCACTTAGTAAATTAGGAATAGTGGGAAACTTCCTCAAAAAGATAAAAGCCATGTTTAAAAAATCACCAGTGGGAAGCGGCTGTGGCTCAATCAGTAGGGCTCCCGTTTACCATATGGGAGGCCCCGGGTTTGGTTCCCCGGGCCTCCTGGTGAAGGCAAGCCCGCCCGCGCGCGGCATGGTTAGCTGACCCAGTGAGCACAAGCAGCAAGGGGGGGATAAATGAATAAATAAATAAAAATCTTTAAAAAAAAAATAAAAATAAAAAATCACCAGTAACATTATACTCTGTGCAGTTAAGGCTGAAAGATTTCCCTCTAGGAAAGGAACAAAACATGTATGTCCACTGTGTCTACTGCATTTCAACATTGACCTGGAAGCTTTATCCAGAAGAATAAGGAAGAAAAAGAAGCAAAGGCCATCAAAATTGGAGAAGTGAAACTTTTCCAATGGCAGGTGATATGATCTTATATATAGATATCCTGAAAAATCCACAATAAAATTAGTAGCACTAAAAAATGAATACAGTAGAATGGTGAATTTTAAGATCCATATGTAAAATTTGACTCTTTTCTACACACTATTAATAAAGAACCTGAAGAAATCAAGTCAAAATTCCATTTACAGTAGCAACTAATAGAATCAAATATCTAGGAATTTCTAACTAGTAATGTAAAAGATGAGTACACAGGAAATACTAAATATTGTTAAAAGAAATCCAAGTGGGAAGCGGCTGTGGCTCAATCAGTAGGGCTCCCGTTTACCATATGGGAGGCCCCGGGTTCGGTTCCCGGGGCCTCCTGGTGAAGGCGAGCCTGCCCGCATGGCGTGGTTAGCTGACCCGGCGAGTGCAAGCAGCAAGGGGGGGATAAATGAATAAATAAATAAAATCTAAAAAAAAAAAAAAAAAAAAAAAAGAAATCCAAGAAGAGCTAAATAAATGGAAGGATATTTTGTGTGTGTGGATTAAAAGACTAAATATTGTTAAGAGTCACTTCAATCCAAAGTGATGTACAGACACAATGCAATCATAACCAATAATTCCTACAGCCTTCTCCACAGAAATGGTTAAGAAAATGTTGAAATATATAGAGAATGTTAATGGATTTGGAATAGCCAAAGCCATCTTGAAAGAGAAGAATGAAGCTTCAGGACACACACTTCCTGATGTTAACACTTAATAAAAAGACACAATAATCAATACTACATGGTACTGGCTCAAAGACATACATATAAACCGATTGAATTGACTTGAGTGCTCAGAAATCAACCCTCACATATGATTTTTGACAAGGGTTCATAATCAACTCAATTGGAAAAAAATAGTTCCTTCAAGAAACAGTGATGGAAAATTGGATATCCATATGCAAAAAATGAAGATGGGACCTTACCTCACAGCATATGCAATTATCAATTCAAAATGATTCAAAACTGTAAATATAAGAACCAGAACTCTAAAACTCTTAGAAAGTAATGTCAGGAAGCATTTTCAGGATCTTGTGTTTGGCAATGTTTCCTTAGACATTAAATTGAAGCATGATCAATGAAAGAAAAATTTATAAATGGGACATAATGAAATAAAAATAAAAAATGTTTGTACATTAAAAGACTTCATCATGAAATTAAAATGACAACTTACAGAATAGGAGAAGATACTTGGGAGCTGCACATCCAATAAGAGTTTAATATCCAGAATATATTAAGAAACTTTAAAGTTCAACAACTAAAACAGAAAATCTTAACTAAAATTGGGCAAGGTTCTTGAATAGATATTTCTCCAAAGAAGATATATAAGTAACCAATACATGCATGGAATGATGTGTGACATCATTAGCTATTAGGGAAAGGCAAAACAAAACCACAATGTGAAATCATTTCACACCAACTAGAATGCCTTTTTTTAAAAAAAAATTAAAAGTGTTGGAGAGGATGTTGAGAAATAGGAACATTCATTTATTTTTTGTGTGAATGTAAAATGGTTCAGCCACTGTGGAAGACATTTTGACAATTACTCAGAAATTTAAGTATAGAAATACCGTATGACCCAGAGACCTCCAGCTAATTATAAAAGCAAAAGAATCAAAAGCAGGTCCCTGAACAGATATTTGCAAACTGATGTTCATAGCAGAATTATTCTGTTGCCAAATTTGGAAGCAAACCAAATGCCCATCAAGTGATGAATGGATAAATCAAATGTGGCATATCCATACAATGGAATATTATTCAGCCTTAATAAGGAAGGAAATACTGATACAGGCAAAAACATGTATGAATATTGAAGATGTTCTATGTGAAATTAGCAAGGTACAAAAGGCTAAAATTATATGATTTCACATATGAAATACTTAGTATAAGTAAATTCATAGAGATAGAAAGTAGTATATAGGTCTCTAGCAGCCAATGTGGAGCTAGAAAATGGGAGTTAATGCTCAAGAGCTTCTATTTAGAGTAACGTAAAATTTTGTAATGGATGGTGGTTTTGGTAGCACAACATTGTAAATGAAGTGAACAGCACTGAATTATATATTTTAGCATGGCTACAAGAGGAAATTTGGGGCTATATATAATTTTATTTACATATTTATAATTATATATAATTTTTTATTAGAGAACTTGTGGGTGTACAGAACAATCATGAATAAACTAAAGGATTCCCATATATCACCCTATTATTAACATCTTGCATTGGTGTGGAGCAGTTGTTACAATTGATGATAGTATTTTAATTATTGTACTATTAGCTTTAGTGCATGGTTTAAATTGAGTCACTGTGTATTGCTGTTCCATGAGTTTTTACATTTTATTCTATTAATAGTATATGCAACACAATCAGTAAACCCTAATAAAAACAATGGAGTATGAATAATAGTGCAATTATAATAATATTCTTTCATTAACGATAAGAAATATTCCAAATTTAAGCATAGTGTTAATAATGGGGAGGGGTATATGGGACCTCGGTATATTGTGATAGATTTTTCTCTAAATCTACAACTTCTCTAATTCGCTAATAAAGGAAAAATTAATATCCTTTCATTTGAGGGGGTTTCTTCTTTTACTCATTGGTTGTTTAATAATGTATTTTTAAATTGGCATATATTTCTAATTTTCCAGTATTCTTTCTGTTATGTTTTCTAGTTTTTTTCCATTGTGGTTTCATAGCATACCATATTAGTCAGCCAAAAGGGGTGCTGATGCAAAGTATCAGGAATAGGTTGGCTTTTATAAAGGGTTTTTATTGGGGGTAAAAGCTTACAGTTACAAGGTCCTAAAGATTTCAACTCGGGGTTACTTTTCTCACCAAAGTCTGTTCCCATGTGTTGAAGCAAGATGGCCACTGATCTCTGTGAGGGCTTAGCCTTCCTTCTTCCTCTTTTATTTTTTTTTCATTTTTAAAATTTATTTTAAAGAAACAAGATTATATAAGTGTTACATAAAAAATGTAGGGGATTCCCATATACCCCTTCCTCACCCTGTTGGGTCAGGGTCCCTTCCAAGTTTCAAAGGGTGCTCAGCTAGCCAAATTCACCACAAAGAGACGACTTTCCACCTTCCCAGACCCCTCTTCCTCCCAGGGAATATCCCCTCCCACTCCATTGGGAACAGCAAACCAGGGGCTCCACTGAGGCTACTTGCCCTGAGGTCAGGATACATGTGCCATTTCCAGCCACAGGGGCAAGCAACTCATGGTTTTCCTTTCACTTCTTTATCTTTCCAGGACCCTTCTAAATGACTCAGAGCACCTTCCTGTTCTATATGTATCCAAAGCAGCTCCTTTAGGTAGTTCTCTGCTTTCTCTCTGTATTTTTCTGTGAGAGTCAGACCCTGCCTACCTACTTTGGTGCCATTTTCTCAGTACCCTCTGATAATGAGAGTCCTTTCATGTGTTTATAGGCCAGTTGAGTATCATATTTAGAAAAATGTTTATTCAAATCTTTGTCCTTTTTAAATTTGGTTTTTTTGTGTTTTTGTTTTTGAGTTGTATGAGTACTTTATATATTCTGGGTTTTAAAACTTTTGAGATTACTGGTTTCTAATTATGTTTTACCATTCTGTAGGTTGTCTTCGGTTTTTAAATAATATCCTTTGATATACAAATTTTTAAATTTTGATGAAGTCCTATTTATCTATTTTCTTCTTTTGTTGTTTATGCTTTTGGTGTAAAATCTAAATATCCATTGCTTCCTACAAGGTCCTGAAGATATTTCCCTATGTTTTCTTCTTGAAGTTTTATGGTATTCACTCTTATATTTAGGTTGTTGTTGCATTTTGATTTGGTTATTAGATATGGTGAGATGTAGGATCCACATTCATTCTTTGCACATAGATTTGCAGTTGTCTTAGCACCTTTTTTTTTTTTTTAAGAGACTACTATGTCCCCAAATGAATGGACTAAGCACCTTGTTAAATATAAACTGGCCATAGATGTGTGGATTTAGCTCTGGAATCTGAAATCTATACTGCTGGTCTCTATATTCATCCTTAATGCCAGTATCACACTGTTTTACTTACTGTAGCTTTGTAGTGATTTTTTTTTTTTTAATTAGGAAGCATAAGTCCTCCAACTTTATTCTTTGTCAAAATTGTTTTTGTTATTTGTGGTGCCTTAGAATTCCATATGAGTTTGAGGACCAGCTTTTCAATTTCTGCATTAGGCTGCTGGAAATCTGATATAGAATGCATTGAATTTGTAGATCATTTTAACTCATATTGACATCTTAACAATATTATGTCTTCCAACCCATGAACCCAGAATGTCTTTCCATTTTTAGGTCCTCTTTCATTTCTTCCAGCCATGTTTTATAGATTTCAGTGTACAAATCTTTCATCTCTTTGGTTAAAGTAATTTCTATGTGTTTTATTATTATGGGGGGGGTACAGTGAATATATTCTTCTCTATTTCCATTTAATATTGTTCATTACTGTAGGGAAAGGCAACTGACTTCTGTATGTTTATTATTTAGACTGAAAGTTGCTTTCATTTATTAGTTCTTGTGGCTTTTTTGTGTATTCCCTCAGAATTTATATATATATCATATATACATATATGAATCATATATATGATTCTGTCATCCATGAACATAGATAATTCAAATTCTTCTTTTTCCAATTTGGATATATTTTATTTCTTTCTCTTGCCTGGTTGCTTTAGCTAGAACATCTCAGGCAAAAATCCTGTTCAAAATAAGTTTTTCATTTCAATTTGCATACTCTGTACCTTTGAAATATCTGTTTGGTTCCTTTTCATAAAAATTTACATCTTTTAATTTTGGTCACACATCTTTTTACAAATTTGCTTTAATTCTCTGTATATGGACTTCTTTAGCTCATTGTAATATATTTCAGATGTTTGGTTTAATCTTTGATAATTCCAATATATGAGCTTCCTCTGGGGTAACATATGATAAATTCTTTCATCCCTGTGAATGGGTCATACTTTTCTGTTTCTTTGTATGTTTTGTAATTTTTTGTTGTGAACTAGACACTCTGAGTATTATTTTAATGCAATTATGGAAAACTAGTTCTCCCACAAATCTGTCAGTTCAAGGGTTTGTTGCTGTTATTGAGTCCTGGAGCCTTAAATTTGTGACTTTTACCAACTATTTTTATTCCTAAATGGAGAATAGATAGTCCAAGAGGAGATATAAAGGTACCACCTCTTTAAGAATCCTCTGCTGCTTTACCATGAATGGGATGAAGCAATGGCTTTCAATAGACCTGGACCCCATCTATATGAAGCAGCCTAACAAAAGCAGTGACCTGTGATCAGACCACACACAACCAGATTTTGGAGGACCCAGTCATAAAAATGGACTCTGGCACCAGCAAGCTGCACTGGCAGCCAAGGATGCAGTCCCTACTGCTGCCTGCCATGTAGATGGGAAATGGGAGATGGTATGCACTGCAAGGAGGGTAAAATTCACCAATATTTATGAGTTTCAGAATCACTGATGTAGACAGTCCCTGCCAGTTCAATAGTTGTTTTGATAGAGGACTGATGCAGAGGGCTTCCTACTCTGTCACCCTCCCACAATCCTCTCTGGGGTGCATCATTTTCCATTCCCACCAGCAGTGGGTGAGAGTTTTTGTTACTCAACATACTCACCAGAATTTAGTGTTGTGGTTGTTTTGAATTTAGTCATTCTAATATTTGTGTAGTAGTATCTTATTGTTGCTATAATTTTCAGTTCCATAATCATATATGATATTGTGCATCTTTTCATATGTTTACTTACTACCTGTGTCCCTTTCTTGGTGGGAAATCTGTTTAGGTCTTTTGCCTATTTTTTAAATTGGGTTTTAGATCAGTGACAGTTTGAAGCTTTTGTGAATCCTTATAAGATTCATGTTCTTGGAGCTAATTCTTTCTTGTGGGTGTGGGAAACTTTGAATTGGAGTCAGTTGGGGACCTTGATTGGAGTGTTTCAATGAGGTGTGACCCTGGGTGGGTCTCAGCCTTCTTGCTGGAGACTTATATAAATGGGAAACTGAGTGCAGAAGCAAACAGATAAAAGAGCTCCTGTTTTTTACCCTGCCAGGTATGAGAGGACTCCAGGGTTTCTTACAGTTGCAGAAAGACAGATAAAAACTGAGAGGCTAAAAGAGAAGCAGGAAGTTGGAATCAGCCACTTGAAGCTGAAGAGATGTAGTCCAAGGAGAGATGAAAAATATGCCTGATCACCCTCAGCTGAGTTCAGGGAGAAAATGAGCCTGGAGGAGAAGGCACAAACCTGCCATCATTTTGCCTTGTAATGTAGCATGAGTCCAGGATCAGCAGAACAGCCAATCTTTGCCTTTGGCAACGTAAAACAGAAATTGGTACAGAAAGAATTCCCTTCTCTATTCTAGAAAGCTAGTTTCTCCTGGGGAACTTATTGAGGACCTACATTGGAGTTCGTGCCATGCAGCTTGCCCTATGGAATTTGGACTTTCACATCCCCAAGGTTGCCTGAGAAAATACTATAAAATCTCATAATATTTATGGATATCTCCTGTAAATTCTGTTTCCCTAGAGAACCCTGACACATAGAGTTCCTTATTTGATTTAAGAGTACTTTGTATGCTTTGGATTTAAGACCTTTGTCATAATGTGTTTTGCAACTATTTCCCCGTTCTATGCCTTTTTAATTTATTAACAAGGTACTTAGCAGAGCAAAAGTTATTAATTTTAATGATGTTTCAGTTATCAATTTTTTTGCATCAAATATTGCTTTTGGAATCATAACTAATAAGCATTTTCATGCTGAAGATCACCTAGATTTTCTCCTATATTTCATACTAGAATATAACAAGTTTTGCATTTTACATTTAACTCTACAACCAATTTTAGTTGATATTTATAAAATATATAATTCCTTTCTATATATATCAAGAGAGAGAGTTTGAGAGATTGTTCTGTAATGGACTCACATAATCATGGAATCTGGCTATTCATAAATCATTAAGGTAGATAATAGGGCTGGAAATCCTGGCAAGAGTGATGTTTAGTCTTGTGACAGAAATCTGTAGGGAAGACAAAGATCATCAAAACTCTGAGATAACAAGGTGCTTCCTATAGGCAGAATTTCCTCCTTTTTAAAAACATAGATTTTGCTCTAGTGCTAGTGATCCATTAGCAAAATTTTGCTTCCTGCCCCCAGGATCTTATTTTTTTCTGCTCTAGTGGCCCAGTTCCAAAGGAAGGATGCTTCCACTAGAAGGGACAGCAATGATTCCATTGAAATAGAAATTAAGACTGTCTCCAAACCACTTCAGCTTTCCCATACCTCTTAATTGACAGGAAAAGAAGAGTGCTCATCCAATCAACTAATTGGATGAGGTCCATTACATTATTGACAGCAATTTCCCTTACTTAATATCAATGGATTATAGGTATTAATAAAAATACAAAATACCTTCACAACAGCATCTAGACCAATGTTTGAACAACAATGGAACAACATGACCTAGTCAAGTTGACACATAAAATTAACCATCACATTCCACCCCTTTGTCACCTTGGAACCTATATACAGTTCCTTAACACAATTAAGCTCCAGATAAAGGAAATAACAAAAGCATACATCCACTTAGGGTAAAATTACTGTCCAGCATACAATCAAACATACTAAATCTTTTCCCAGAAGAGAATAAAAGCCCTTGGGTGATATTCTTTCTTTTCCTTGATGCCCAGTAACTTAAATGCTATATTAAATAGTTACTACTTGGATTATATAATAAAGGATAAGAATGAGAAGGAAACAAAGATAACTTGTTAATACACAGACACACACTCAAACATATTCATGACAAAATGAGGAAGAAATACTCATAACAATTAGAGACATCACTTCTGCAACTGGATAAAATGTCCATAGCTGTAGTTATAACTACCTTCTTCCACTACCCAGTCCATATACCCTTGGTTTGCAGCAAGTATTCCAGCTGGTCATTGTATTTTCCCTGGTTGTGTAAACCAAACTCTAATTTCTGAAGGTTTGGGGATACTCATAATCCTTTCTGTATTGAGTTTTAACTTCCATTTATTTTAACCACAAGTCATGGTAGTACTAAATGATGTCCTAAGAAATCTCCTGTATTCCTGCAATACCCTTGTTTACCACCAATGTGTCATAGCTGTCCAATATCTCCTTAATAACATGTCCCATCTTTGCCTGTAGATTCAGAGGAATGGAGAGAACAAAGTTGTTTGGTGGCAATCTTAAAATCAAACTAAGTGGAATCATTCTTCTGAAACTGATTTAAAGATTCTAGAATAGAAGAGTTTGAATATAAGGGGACAAGAAACAAAGCATTTTCTAGTGTACTACTAGAGGTAAAAATGAGTGGTTCTGCTCCAGTTTCCACTCTGTGGTTCCTTAGACCTGTGAATCCAGGCTATTGAGGACACAGAAATATATATTGGACACTGGTTTAGGGCAGATACAGCCTCCTGGAGAACATGATATAAGCCCTGGAAGGTATCTTACCTAATCAACTCCAAAACTGAGTCTTCAAAGGCCACTCAACCATTCTTTAATCCAGTTGCTTCAGCAAAATTGGGAACTTGGTATGACCAGGAGCATGGGCCAATTGCCATTCTTTATTTCCTATGAAATGAGTTCCTTGTTCAGAAGCAATGCTGTGTATAACATAATGAAGTGGATTAGACATTCTATAATTCCATGGATGCTAGTTTTGGCAGAGCATTGTGTACAAGAAGGTAAGTCAATATCCACAATAAGAGTGAATTCCAGTGAGAACAAAATATTTCCCCTTTCATGCATATTTGGTACAATGTAATCAGTGTGCCCCAGGGAGATAGCTGATCATCTTTGGCATGATGCAATATCAAGTCCCAGGTCTCAGCTCTTGGAAGTTTGTGCTCTCAGAAGTGGTTACAGTCAGAACAGATGTGGTGAGTGGAGGTCCAGTGACTGAGCCCATGCCTATACTCCATCCCTTCCACCAAGGCCTCTTTTTCAAGGGCCCATTGGCAATTGTAGGAGTGGCTAGGGAGAGAGGTATTTACAGAATGGGTCATCATAACCACTTCATTATTAGAACCCTCCACTTCTGAAGTCACCATTTGGTAACATTCACATGGGACATAACTATCTTGGAATTTATGACCGTTCATAAAATTCTATCCACATACCACTCTCCCCAACATCCTTGTCACCAATTATGTTACTTCAAATCCACTGTCCATCCAGCCAAACTCATGAACATTGCCCAAGGCTCAATATAGAATCGTATTTGAACATTTCTCCTTCTAAGCAAAATGAACAACAAATTTTAATGCTTACAATTCTGCCCACTGGAAAGAATTCCCTTCACCACTGTCTTTCATGGGTGTCCCAAAAAGGACCTCACGTGCTGCAGCTATCATTTTAGGTCATGCTTGCAAATCAGGCAGAGCCATAATTAAACCATATTCAAATTCTCTCTTCTTTAGTCTACTAGTGTTAGGTAACTAGTCTACTAGTGTTAGGGAGAGAGAAGGTGATGTGGCAGGAAAAGGGACATGGGCATTTGGGCTAGTTTTCTGTAACTTTCTTGTACCTTGAAAGCCTGCTTAATGCCAATTTCATATATACCACTTCCATTTGATGATGAAGAGTGCTGCTGTGCATTCCCAACTTTGTGTCTTACTTGGTCAGACAGCAACAGTTCCTAGTGAAGAGCTCAGGTCACATGGTTAAACATTAAGTCACTACTAAGATCCAGGAATAAGCTACAAGCTCTTCCTCAAAAAAAAAAAAAATAGAGCAGTTGTCTACAGTGGATGGCAGTCCTTTGCTTCAAACTCCTAGTGGTCTGCTTGTGAATCACATTTAACGGCCTGCCAGAGATTCCACAGAGTATAGCTACTTGTCACTGACACTTTAAGTGCTGTAAGATCTGTAAGATTATATCATAGAAGTGGCAGAGGAGTTACATGACAGCCTATATATGTAGCAGAACCTTCATTTGTTCTATTCCATGATTAAATAACCTTCAGGTTACTTGATCATGAGCTAGAATAGCAAACCTAAATGAGAAATATATTGCCTACAAAATCCACAAAGGCCCAGAAGGAATGGTACTTTTTCTATGGCTATACTAAAGGCCAGATGGAATAATTTTTCCTTCATCTAGAATGGATATCTTGACATGCTCTTACCACCACTTGCCTAGAAATTTCACTGATTTGGAAGCTCACTGAATTGTCAGACCTAATGACCATTCTCTGATTTTAAAAATCTTACAAATAAATCTGAAAAATGTGCTACTTCTTGCTCACTTTGTCCATTCAGTAAGATGTAATCAATATAATGGACCATTTTTATAGCATATGGAGGGGAAAGGTCAAGAAATTCCTTGTGGACTTCACCATGATATAGGTAGCACTGGAGAGTTGATACACCCCTTAGGTAGGTCTGTGAAGATGGATGGCTGATCTTGCCAGCTGAAAGCAGTCTTCTTATAGTGGTCTTTACTAAGAGACACTTGTCAGATCAATAGCTCCATACCTGAAACAATAAAATTTGTTAATTGCTGAGCCAATGATACCCTCTCTATAAAAGCAGCTGAACTTGTAATCACAATTTGGTTAAGTTTCTTATAATATGCTGTCATCCTACAATATCCATCTGTTTTCTGCACAGGCAAAATGGGAAAGTTGAAGGGCGATATGGTGGGAAACACCAGCTACACATCCGTGAAGTCTTTGTGGTTGGCATTAATCTCTACAATCCTTCTGACAATGTGGTGTTGTATTTGGCCTATCATTTTTCTAAGTACACATGGATCTAGTAGCTTCCACTTGGCCTTTTATATCATAGTAACCCTCATTCCTCAAATGAACAAACCAATTTGGGATTCTGTCACTTGGTGAGTGTTTTTATTTAACCATGCTTTACATAATTGAGGAAAGAACCTCAGAATGCCTTTGCAGTCCCTTGGACCCACTTGTGAGACAGATCTGAGCTAAACTCCTTTCATCACCTGACCGCCATAAGGTCCTATTATTATTGAGCTACAAGAGAGTTGTGGTATACTGTTACCAATGTTAGTTCCAATCAAGCCTGTGCAATCCTTGAAATTCCTGATTATTTCTTTTACCCAAATCATAGTCACCCTTTTGGGAAGGTTGGGAGAAAGATTAACATTATAATTATTGGCATTGTTGCAGGATACATTCTCAAAGGTACTCACCCTCCTCTTCATTCAATGGGTTCTGAGACTATAAACTATCTCAGTTCTGGAAATTGATTCTTAGGGCATGATGTTTTGTTTTAGTGATTCAAGTTAGACTTTTGTTTACTTGACTAGAAGCCATCTATGTATACATATCAAGAAAGATTGCCCATCAATTTCACTTGTAGGGACAACATATACAACTAACCAACACCAGAGATGTCTGCAAGTCAGATTATTCTGATTAATTCTTTGATTCTATTGACCATTACAGTAACAACATCCACTTCTTTATGGTTATTAAATGTTGCTTCTTGTGGTCTGCAACCCCAGAATCAAATTATCCCCACTGCATTTAAGGACCCCATTCCAGTGACAGACATTCCCACTGTGATATCTCACCTAGAGAAGAGTGACCAAACAGCTCTCCAAGGATGCTGTAGATCCTCTCATGAGTTACTTTCTCACATTTGTGGTGGATGTATATCCTCTGGTCATTCTCAAGGTGGGTGAGCAGAGTCTATATGATAAAACCTGTCTAACAATCCAAATTCTCAAATCCTTTGATACCTTCATTTACATCATACCAGGCCAGTTTTTGTATTTCAACTTCATATAGTGTAGGATACCTTTGATCCATGTTTCAGCAAAACAAAAAATAAAAAGAAACTGTTACAGCCCTTTGTAACTTATGTGGAATAAACATTGAATCCACAAACTCAGTTTAGTGCACATATCAATAAGGTCAATCTGATCCATTATCTCACATCCTCAATATTCATTCCCACACATGCCCCCCATATTTCATAGACATAAATTGGAAATATCATGAAGTTCTTTTGGAGTGTAGCCTACCTCCAGATAGAGCACAATTGGTTTCTCAGTTTTCAGAGCCAGTTGGAAGTTCAGTCTAGTTAGTAGGTTTGGAAGTAAAGGGGAGTGATGAGATTAAGTACTAAAGAGAATCACCAGTGTCTAGAAATGAACTACCTCAGGGAAGTCAATTACAGATTCATCCAGCAAAGCAGGGTTAGCCTCCTTATATGGATGTGGAAAGGCTGCTTCTAGTAGCAAAGAATACTCAGGAGAATTTAGAAGTTCATTGCCTCCCACTGTATCAGAATCTGTCCATTTGCCCCCATGCCAATTTTCAGGATTCCATTCTTTCTTAATCAATGCCCACTCTTTAATCAAAGACATTGTGTGTAGTCAGGAATTCTATTTCCATTTTTCTTCATTCACTCACATGATGGGATTCTGGGATTTGTGTCCAGATATATCTGTCCTGAAGCTTTGGGAAATGAGGATTTCTTTAAAGGCACACAGAAAATATTTCAGGACATTTATGCAGGACTTAAGTTAGGAACTTTTTTAGCCTGGGTTCATCTGTTTCATTTTCCACTTTCTCCAGCACACCTGAAAGCAATTTGCCAATTTCAACTGTATTCTTTACTTTGACAAAAATTTACCAAGGTATCAAACACTTTTTTCCCAGACTCTTCTCTCTTACACTTATTTGATTAGGAGTATCCAATGGTGATATTTCACTTAACTCTATTGCTACATCATGCCTTGGACTCACAGTGCCTTCTTTAAACTGGAAATAGAATTAATAATACCATAAAATCTAATCAGTATAAAGAACAAGCTCATATCACCCTAGACCCAATTCAGAAAAGTAATCCTTAAGAACCACCTCTGGTAATAATAATTGTATTAGTGAGGGTTCTTTTCAGAAACAGAAACAACAGGATTTGTGTGTGTGTGTGTGCGTGTGCACATGGGTGTATGCATAAGGATATATATTTTAAGGAACTAACTTACAAGATGTGTAGACTGTCAAATATGATTTCCTGTGATACAAGCAGGCGGGAAACTGAGAGATGGATAGATGATGTAGACTTAAGGCAGTATTTCTTCTTTCTTGAAACCACAGTTTTTGCCCTTTAGGGCTTCAACTGATTGGATAAAGACCACACAAATTATTCATCATAATTGCCTTTACTAAATTCAACTGATTATAAATGCTAATTACATTTACAAAATACCATTGTAGCAACATCTAAGACAGTGTTTTACTAATCAGTTGGACACAATAACCTAGCCAAGTTAATGCTTGAAACCATTTTGATGGATATTTCTCTTTGTATAATGTTACATTCAATTTGCTAACATTTTCTTGAGGATTACTTCACATATATTCATGTCAGATATTGTTCTATAATTTTCCTTTGTAATGTTTTTGTATGGTTTTGGTATCATTGTAATGTTGGCATTGAAAAATGTGTTGAGATTTGTTCCTTCTGGTTATATATTGTAGAATACATTGTAGAGAAATAGTATCATTTTTTCTTTGAACATTTTGTAGAATTCATCAATGAAACCATATGTGCCTGGTGCTCTTTCTTTATAGATGATTTTAATTGACATTTTTTTAAACAGATATAATCCCATTCTGTTGATCCATTTCTCCTATGTATATTTTGGTAGGTGTGTCTTTCAAGGAATTTGTCTATTTCATCAAATTATTAAATTTGAGGATAGGGGTCATCATAATATTCATTTATTATCCTTCTTAATGACAAGAAGATCAGTAGTGATTGTCACTCTTTCATTTACTGATAATTTTACTTTGTATCATCTCCCTTTTTTCTTGAGTATTTTCATGAGCGCTTTATCAATTTTATTGATCTTCAAAGAACCATCTTTGATTTCATTGATTTTCTCTATTAATGGCATTTAATTTCTCTTTGCGGTGATAAAATATGTGTAACATAAAAAATATTTTAACAACTTTTAAGTGTAAGATTCTCTGAAAATGTTGTATAGCTTTCAACAATATCTATTTCCAGAACCATTTCATCCTTCTAAACATTAACTCATCAATAAAAAATAAACCCATTCTCCCCTCCTATCACCCCTAGGTAACAACTATTCTTATTTCTGTCTCTACAAATTTGTTTGTTCTAAGCATTGCATATAGGAGACAGTACTCAATATATTTATTTTGAGTTTAACATTTTTCTCAGGAAGATGTCTTCAAATTCATGCATGGTGGAGAAATTATCAGCATTTCATTTATTTTCTAAAATACTTTTTATTTTTAAAGAAGCTTTAGATTACATAAATGTTACCTCAAAAATATGGGAGATACTTATATGCCCCACTTTCTACAATAACATCTTTCATTAGTGTGGTACTTTTGTTACAATTGATGAACACATATTGAAGCATTGCTACTAACCATGGAATAATATATTTTACATTACATTTTACACTCTACCCCTCAAAATTTTATAGGTTTTGACAAAATGTATAATGGCCTGTATCCATCATTCTGCCAACAATGTACTAAGGTTTCTTTTTCACTGTGCCCTTGTCAATAGTTGGTATATTCTTTTTAAAATACTAGTCATCTGTGTGGATCTGGATTGGTATCTCATTATAGTTTTTATTTGCATTTTTCTAATAACTAATCATTGCATGCTCTTTTTAGAAATTTGTTTCTTTTATTAGAAGAAATGTCTATTCAAATCATTTCCCAAGTTTTTAAATTCGGTTTGTGTTTATGTTGTTCAATTGAGGGAGTTTTTAATATAGTCTTAATATAAATCCTTATCAGATACATGATTTCCAAATATAGTCTCCCACCCTGAAGGATGTCTTTTCATTTCCTTGATGTAAAAAATGTTTTTGAATTTGATGTAGTATAATTTACCTCTTTTATTTCTTGTTATTTGTGCTATGGATATAAAATCTAAGAAACTACTGCCTAATACAAGCTCCTGGAGGTATTTCCCTATATATCTTGTAAGAATTTCCAAGAACTCATATATACGTAGGTCATTGACCAATATTGAATTGGTTTTTGTTTATAATGAGATGTAGGAATCCAAAATCATTATTTTTAGGTGAATATTCAGTTATCACAGGATCATTTATTGAAGAGATTATTCTTTCCCTATTGACACTATAAGCAGGACAGACAAGCTCAGGAATTTGGTATCCTGTCAGTGGGACTTACTTTGGAATTTATGCTCCCCAGTGTAACAGAGTTAGACTCATTTATAGTTTCTGTACACTTGGCTTTTCTGCCCTTTTATTTGAACCTATAATTAACATGATACTTGTTAAATATATGTCCCAGAGACTTAAATCTTAGGTCTGTTCATGTGCTTATTGAGCCCTGAATCTCAGCAGAGTTGCAACACCTACTCTCCACTTCATTTGACTCACCCAGGACAACTAACAAGATGAAGATGAACAAAACACCATCCCAAGGAACAGAGAGTGACTGCAACTGCAAGCAAGATAGCTACATCTATCTTCCCTATGGGGTCTAAGCCCCCTCTCAATTAGAAACAGAGTGGACATCACCATACCCAAATCCTCAAGATTGAGGAAAGAAAAATGGACTAAATTAGGCTTATTATTAATATATTATAGTATTATTATTCTACACTTGTGGAAATTCCACTGCCCTTAGATATCAGGATTTATTTCTGAAATCTGAATTCTATTCCATTGGTCCATATGTCTATGGCTTTGCTAGTGTCACTCTATTTTAATTACTGTATATTGTAATAAGTTTTGAAATCAAGAAGTGTGCCTCCTCCAACTTTGCTCCTCATTTTCAAGAGTATTTTGGCTATAAATAGGGGCTTTATTCAGTTCCATATGAATCTGTAGATCAACTTTTCCATTTCTTCAGAAAAGGCTGCTGGAATTTCATCAGAGATTGCATTGAATTTGTAGATCACTTTAATAGTATAGTAATCTTCTAAGTATTAAATCTTCTAATACAGGAACTCGGGATGTTTTTCCATTTATTGAGATATACTTTAATTTTTTTCAGCAGTGTTTTATAGTTTTCAAATATTAAAATCTTTCACCTCTGAATTTATTTCTAGGTATTTTATTTTTTATATTCTATTGAAATTGTTTTATTTTGTTTTATGTATTTATTTTGTATACCCTGCAGTTTGTTGAATTTGTTCATTAGTCCTAGATAGTTTTCTGGTGGTTTCCTTAGGGTTTCTACAAATTGGAGTAGTTTTTCTTCTTCTTTTCCAATTTAGATGGCTTTTATTTCTTTGAATTGTTTTATTACTACAGCTAAACTTCTAGTACAATGTTCAACAACAGTGATTACAGCGGCCATCCTTGTTTTGTTTATCATTTGGTGGGGAAAGCTTTCAGTCCTTCACCATTCAGTTGATGTTTGCTGTTTTCCACAAATGCCTTTTATTGAGAACACTTCCTTTTTTATATTTTGGGGTTTTTTTTGTGTGTGTGTGTCTTTTTTGAGAAGATTTCCTTTTATTCATAGTTTTCTTAGTGTTTTTATCATGAAGTATGTTGGATTTTTCAAACTTATTTTCTGTATCAATTGAAATCATCATGTATTTTTCTTCATTCTAATAATGTGATGAATGACCTTATTGGCCTTATGTTGAACTATACTTTTATTCCTGGATGAAAACCATTTGATATTAGTATGTGAATTCTTCTAATATGCTGGTTTATTTCATTTGCAGGTATTTTGTTGAAAAATGTTTCATCTACTTTCATAAGGTATATTGGCCTTAATTTTCTTTACTCCCAATATTTTATCTGGATTTGATATCATGGTATTAATGACATAGAATCAGTTCTTAAGTGTTATCTCTTTTTTAATTTTTTTGGAACAGTATGCAAAGGACTGGTGTTAATTCTTCTTTAAATGCTTGGTAGAATTCAGTAGTGTATCCATCTTATTGAAGACTTTTTTGTTGGGAGGTTTTTGATTAGTAATTCAGTTTTTTCATTTGTTATTGGTGTGTCAAGGTTTTCTAATTCTTGAGATGGTTGGGAACTTTTATTTCTAGGAATTTGTGCTTTTCATCCAGATTATTTAATTGTAGCATATAATTGTTCATAATATTATTTTACAATCATTTAATTTCTCTAAATTTGTTAAAAATATTCCTTAGGTTTTTATCTTTTTGTCTCTATTAGTTTAGCTAAAATTTTTCAGTTTGAACTTTTCCTTTTGTTGATTCTCTGTATTGAATTTTTAAATTCTCTTTCACATTTTTCTGTTTTAATCTTTAATTTTTACTTTCTTTCCAAATTTTGGTTTTAGTTTGTTCTTTTTCTAATTTCTCTAAGGGTAAAGACTTTGACTTGTGATATTTATTCTTATTAAATTTTGGTATTTATGAATATAACTTTCCCTTTGTGCATTGCCCATACGTTTAGTATATTTTGTTTTTGTTTTCATTCATCTCTAAGAATTTTCTAGTTTCCTTTTGATTTCTTTTATGATCCATTGTTTGTTTACCTAGTTTAATTTTCACATATTTGTAAATTTTTCATCTTCCTTTTTGTTACTGATTTGCAACTTCATCCCTTTGTAGAGAGAAGATATTTGGTATAATTTCAACCTTTTAAAATTTACTAAGGTTTGATTAATGGCTTAATGTATGGTCTATTTAGGAAAATATTCCATGAGTAAGGAGAATAGGTGTACTTTGTTCAGTGGAGTGTTTTATGTCTGTCAATTAGGTATAAATTTTATTGTGTTGTTCAACTCTTGTCTTTCCTTATTGATCTTCTCTCTAAATGTTCTATCAATTACTGATAGTGGTGTATTGATATCTCCAGCTACCATCATAGAAATATCTGAATCTCTAATCTATAAATTTTTTGCATCTTGTAATTTAGGACTGTTTCAGGTGCATATGTTTATAATAGTTATATTGTTTTACTGGATTGAAACTTTTATGTATATATTATGTCCTACTTTGTCTTTTGCAAACTTTATGACAAAGTTTATCTTCTCTGATATCTCCTTTGTTTAATATTTTCATGGAATATTATTTTGCTTTCTATTTGTGTATTTATATTTAAAGTGAATCTCTTGTATGAAGCACATAGATGGATTGTATATTTTCATCCAATCCGCCAATACCTGCTTTTTGATAGGGGTGTTTAATCCATTGATCTTAAAGGTAATAAAGGAGAAAGAATGGCTTAATTTTTTTAATTTTTAATTTTTACTGGGAGGTCCTGGGGATCGAACCCAGGTCCCTCCATATGGGAGATGGATGTCCAACCATTTGAGCGACATCAGACCCTCAAGAATGCTTTATTTTTGACATTAATTTTTTTCCTGTTATATTATAGGTTTTTGTTTCTTGCTTACTCCTAATTGCCTTTATTTTTATTTATTTTTTTTTATTGGGGTCTGGTGGCCCACGTGCCTTCCATATTTTTCTTTTTTTTTCACTTATACCGGGAGGTCCCAGGGGAGATGGAGGCCCAACCATTTGAGCCACATCCATCCCACTGCTATATCTCTTTTTTTTTTTTCCAAGGGATTTTCATTTATTTATTTGAGAAATTGTGAGCTTAGAAAACAGTCATGCATAACATGCAGAATTCCCATACACCACTTCTCCACCAACACCTTGAATAGTTGTGGAATATTTGTTACAGTTTATGAAAGAACATCACCATCAGATTACCACTAATATGGTCCATGGCTTATATTTCTTATATTTTTTCCACACACCCCCAACTATTAACACCATGTGTTAGTATTATAAATTGTCATAATTCATGAGAGAATGCTCTCGTGTTTGTACTGTTAATCACAGTCCAACCTACACCACAAGGTTCACTGTGTTTTTTTTTTTTTTTTTTTTTTTATTATGGGTAAAAATCAAAATTCTCACAATACATACAAATATTTGCAAAATGATATATAAATATATATGCATATATGTGTATTTGCTTACAAAAATGTTATTTATATATATATATATATATATATACATTTATTTTAAGAGGTGCTTAGATTACCTAAAATATTACACGGAACCCACTGGGATTCCCATGTTGCCCACCTCCCACACCTCCCACCACATCCCACGCGAACATCTCCCACAGTGTGGCCCACCACCCTCAATGAACTTACACATC
>JAKSZT010001078.1:2336942-2459092 GCA_026826555.1 Tolypeutes matacus | reverse complement strand
AAAAAAAAAAATAGAAGGAAAAAGGAAGGGGGGAGGAAAACGGGAATAATAGCAATAGACCAGAAAGTAACAGAGAGAAACCAAAGATCCACACAGGCAAGCAGTCAAACAGAGCTAAGGGGGGTCAATGATTCCCCTAGGGTCCACGTGGATCCTTCCTGCCTACTTGTGTTTATCAATGAATTTCCCCACAGGGTTCTATATGCAGGTCCTGAAGCAGCTTTTAGCTATTAAACTAAATTAAAAAGAATTTATTTTTCAATTGTTGAGGTGACCTCACTTTTTTTTTTTTTTTTTTAGCCAAATGCAGGACCCAAAATAATTCCTCTTCTAGACCAACCCCCTTATGGAAGGGACCCTAGCTGGGCCCGTGGAAATTAATCAAGCACGTTCCACTTTCCGGACTCCCCAGGTTAGCTGAAACTCTGATGTTAGTCAGTGAAGAGTGCTAAATACGGCGGATTCCGCCCCTTCTGGCGCCCAGCTCGAGCTTCACCGGGCTGCTCAGTAAATCAGTTTGAGTGCAGATTCCCGTCTGCTCTCAGATTGGTGCTGCTTCCGTTCGGCTTATCTGCTCCTCAAAGCTATGGGGCGGTGCAGGCAGCCAGATCGATGTCTAAAAATATAAAATACCCTTCCCTGTCTTCCAACCGAACCCTCCCTTCTTTGGGAAGTGTCCCTTCCTCCTGGCTCCGCAGCGGCCCGGGTCTTATCCCTGGGTGGCTAGGGAAATCAGCTGCGTTCCCCGACCAAAATCCCCCTCCGGTTCACCGGGTGCTGACTAGCTCGTTTGCTCTGTTCACACAAGGTCCAAGGGGCGCCAGGCAGCCAGCTCCCCAGAAAATAAAACTTTTTCGCCCCCGCCCACGGCTCCAAATGGCTGTTTTATTTTTTATTTCCGTAACCGCAGGGCTCAGCCGCCTGTGCCAACCTCCACCGGCAGCCTCAAAACTCACGAATCTCCACCGTTCGGTCCATGCCGCCGATCCGCGCAGATAGATATCCCAAGCTTCTCACTCCACGCGTGCACAGCACAGACCCCCGGGCAGGACCCCGTCCCCAATCCGCCTTGCTCTTGGAGCTTGCAGTGTGCGCCCTCCTACACCAACGCCATCTTGCCGCCTCCCTCTAATGTATTTTTAATCTCATCCATCATGTCTTTCATTTTCATTAGGTCTGTTACTTTTTTTTGCAGACTTTCAGATTGTTCTTTATGCTCACCCAGTGTTTTTTTAATGACATTTTATCTCTTTAGTCATATCTTCTTTAAATTCTTTTAAGTGATTTAGTAGAGTTGTGTATCATGGATTAATTGTCTTAAATCCTGAATCTCTTCAGGATATTTGTTTTGTTTCTTTGCCTAGGCCATTTCTTCCTGTTTCCTAATATGGCTTGTAATTTTTTACTGATGTCTAGGCATCTGATATGTTGGTGAATTTACTCAGATGGCCAATTTCTCTCTCTTGCATATTATTATTTTTTCACAAAAAATATCTTCTTTGATATTTAGTTCAACTTATACTAAGTCTTTAAGATTGTCCAGCTTAAGTTATCAAAAATCATGTCAGAGACTCACTCCTCGGGTGCAGACTTTCTCCCAGTGGGGTAAAAAGAGCTCTAAAAGCAGTTTTATCCATGTAATTCCAGACCGGCTAGCAGATGATGCTCCTTAGTGCAACTTTCCACAGAGGCTTATCTCGCTCATTGTTTTTTTGTTTTTGTCTGGCCACTGCAGAGATTTAAAGCAGGCTCCACTGGCCAAATTCACTGAAGAAAAGCTCCTGACTACCCCTCCCTTTTCCCTTGTTACAACTGACAGGAAGCTGAATGCTACCCTCTCAGTCAGCTGCAATAAGCGAAGAGTTTTACCTCCACTGAATATCTCAGGAGTGGGGGAAGGGAGCCCTTCCGGGCAACTGGGAGGTTTAGTAACTCACAGTTTGTTGTTTCAGCTTCTTCATCTCCCCGTCTTTCTTCTTCCTGGGAGTTGTGAAGTATTGTCTTGGTGTGCTGACCCCCAAAGCAGGTCCCTCAGACAACTTTTGGCTCTTTCTCCATTGTTTTTGTTAGAAAGCTGAGGCTTATCTGTCTAATCCAATGCCATCTTCCCACAATCTGTCCCCTCTATTTTAGTTTTATTTATTTATTTATTTATTTTTTTTAGGCGTCAGTGCTGAGGATTGAACCCAGGACCTAATAGGTGGAGAGCTGATGCTCAACCACTGAGCCACATCAGCTCCTGTCCCCTCTATTTTATACTTCAACTGTTATCCTTAGTCCCAGGTAGCTGCTGTTTGATTGCTCTCTTACATTGTTTCATTGTCCACACCTGCTCTTTCTCCATCAGAATGAGTCTCTCTTTTCCTTTTTCTTGATTGTTTTTCCTTTCTTCTTTGTATAATTTCAAATGTCCTGTATTCTAGTTTTTCTAATCAGTTCAGAGTTTCAGTTGAATACTCTACTGAGTTTTTAATTTCAATTATTATACTTTTCAGCTACACAATTTCATTTTTGGTCCCTTTTCATAATGTCTATGTCTATATTTTGTTCATACAATGTTTTCCTTATTGCATATTATTTATTAACCTTTGAGATCTTTGTCTCAATGAAAATATTTTAGACAGCTGATTTAAAGTATTTTTCTAATACTTACAATGTACAAGATTCTTCAGGGATGATTTTGTCAAGTTGATTTTATTCTTGGTAATGGGCAATACTTTCTTGATTTTTCATGTTTTGATTTTTTTGTTAAAATTGAACATTTTGAGTATTAACTTGTTGCATTTCTGGGAATCTGACTCTTCTACTCTTATGGGATTCCTGATTTTTCTCTTGTTGAGGGCTGGAATAGATTGTGAGTTTTCAAAATTATTTTTCCTCTCACAATGGGAAACAGATCAATAAATGTAACTGTTTACTTAAGATTCCTCTGTTCCACTGACTTTGGAATTGAAATAAAGTTGTTCATCTCTGCCAGCACTACAGTTATCAAAGGTGATGCAAAGCAGTATTCAATAGTCAGATTATACCCTCATGGTTTTTGGATGAGAACATCCTAATTAGCAGCCATGGCACCAAAAAAATCACACCATGAAAACAGGCTGTAGGCCCTACGACTCCCTGTGACATGGTTGGGGGATGAAGGTTGATAACTGCTACAAAAGTTGAAATTCATGGATACTTATTGAAATTTACTAGCCTATTCAATCAGATCTTCCCTGGGTTAAAAGAAAGTGTTCCAGTAGACTTCAGAGTTCCATTATATTTGATTCAGTTACTGTCAGTTAAGTAGTAGTTTTGGTGGAGAGAATGATTCCTGAAGCTACTTTATGCAAGTTCTTCCCATCATCTGCTCTCTTCCTCCTTTTACTTTTAATCTATCTGAATTGTTATATTAGGTTTTATATAAACAACATATACTCGAGAACTGTTTTTTTAATGCTCTCTGGCTGTCTCTGTTATTTAATAGTGTATTAGACCATTCACAGTAAAATGATTACTGACATAGCTGAATGAATATCTTCCATATTTATTACTATATTCCATTCCTTTCCCTTGTTTATTTATTTTTGTATGTATTCATTTATTGTCTTCCACTCTTTTTCAGCCTACTCTTGTTTCAACTCACCATTTAATATGGTTGTGTTTTCTCTCTTCCCTTAGCATTTCAATTGAAATTATTTTTTAAAATTCTTTTAGTTGTTGACCTAGAGTTGCCAATATTCATTTATATCTAATCTAAGTCCACTTTCAAATAACACTATAGTACTTTATGGGTGATTCAGGCACTTTAACCTGAGTCATCCCAAGTCCTCTCTCCCATCACTTAAAATATTGCTATTATTCATTTTACTCATCCATATGTTATAATCATCCAATATATTATTGATATTATCATTTTGCTGTAGTTCAAATGGTTATTTGTTAGATCAATCAAGAAAGAAAAAAGTAAAAATGTATTGTATTTTCATTATTCCTTCTTGAAAACTCTTCCTTTTATGTAGATCAAGATCTGACCTATATCAATGTTCTTTTTTTATGAAGAAGTTCTTTTAACATTTTTTGCAAGCAGGCAGAGGAGAGCTCTTCTCAGACTTACCAAACTGCTGGCTTCTGCTGGACATCCTCAGCTCCTGGGAATTGTCACACTAGGTCTGCTTTTGATGTTCACATACCCTAATTTAGTAAAGGGGTTTCATGTCTTATCTTCTGCTGCTTGTTTTCAGGATGGGGTCAGTCTCTCATGGGCTTACAGAGATGGAGGATAGACCCAGGTTTGTTGGTTCATCCCCATCCTCTCAATATATGCCATAAACCCCTCATGCCTCCTCCTTAAACATCTCCACATTTACCCAGGACAATCCCATTGATCCCCCTCACAATTATTCCAAAACAATACCCAACTATATATGCATTCTTTAGTATATTGTAGTCCATAGAGCTGAAGAATGTCTGGGACACCAACAGGACATGGGCATGATAATTCTTGTGCTTTCCTGGTCCACTGACCTGGCATGCAACACAACATGCACAATTATCAGTGTTCACAATTGTGAAGTTGGGAGGGGCTCAGCCCATCTGTCCCAGCCCCAAGCAACCTCTTGTATCCCACTGACAGCTTGCACCTGAAACAGTCCCAGGGCAAGTGTCAGAACCTGGCAAAATTTCACTGGATGCTAGGATAGCATGAGTGTTGCAGGTTAATGTTCTTACAAGACAGTGTCTGGCCAGTGTGGGAGAGTGGAAGCACAGCTCCCTAACCTTGAGGTGGGCAAATTGTGGCAACTTTACATTCTAGAGCTCCCTGTGACATCAGGCTTAGACTAGGACCTCACCTGGAATCAAACTCTTGCTTAGCTTCCTCCCTTCCCTCCTTGGCTTCCCTGAAATATCTCCATAACACATCACCAATGCAAAGTTCTCCTCTCATGGCCCAGTTTCAGGAATCCCAACATAGGGCACTCTGCTACCAGCTGTGATGGGTGAATATTAATTCTTCATGTTGAGAAACATCTTATGATTCAGATGAACAGGAACACCAAATGAGAGCATGTGTTTCCTGGAATTAGTTGTTTTTGGAATGGTTCTTCTGGGCCACCTTTCAATTTCCCCACTTCAAGGGACACTGCACTTGCTCTGCCTTCAAAGGCACTTTCACACAAATCTTATTTTATCCTCACAGTTTTAATTATTCTGGAAATATCCTTCAAAGTTATGTATGTACTTTTCCAGACCTATTTTTAGAGAAAGATCCCTGACTATCTCCACCTTTTCCACATCCTCAACTGACACTACCAGTCCACTGCAGCCACTTAAGAACAGACTTCCTTATGGAGAGCTGTGTGAGCAAATGCTCAGGTTTAGGTCTTGCTTGTCACTTTGATTTCTTGACTTTCAAGCCATCATCCAAAGATGGATTCTGTGGTCATAAAACAATAGGCAGATTCTCTCTAAGCCAAATTCAGCACATAAATGCATTACCTTCCCCCCCAGTGTAGGACATGACTCCCAGGGATGAACCTCCCTGGCACTGAGGGATTACTACCAAGCACCTACTAGCAATGTAACTGGAAAAAGATCTCAAATAAAGGGGGGGGGGTGTAAAGACAAATGAGTTTATATGGGAAAGAGACTTCAAAGTAAGTTGGAAGGTCATCCAGAAGTAACGCTTATGCACATCTCAGCAGGATCTCATAGATGGACAAAGTGGATACTACCCCAAAAGTGGGGCTTCTGAAGGCACTGGAGACACCCAGATCCTATGGTCAGGGGAGATAGCTCTGGAGATAAGTGTCTTGCCAGTGGGCCAAACTTTGTAGTTTGTGCTCCTAAGAGTGACAAAGTTGGACTCAATCATGGCTTTCCTACACATGGCCCATCTGTCTCTTCTAGTTAAACCTATACTTGGTGCTAGAGTTTGTAGGTTTATGTCCAAGAGACTGGAATCTTTCAGCTGTTCATGTGCCAGCTGAGCCTGAAGCCTCAGCAGAGTTGCAACACCTACTCTCCAGTCCACTGGACTCACCCAGGACAACTAACAAAGAGGTAAGTATTGACAACAACCATAACAAGGAAACGAGAGAGCCTACAACTGCAAGCAAGAAATTCCCATCCATTGACTATATGGGATTGAAGACCACTCTCAATAAGAGTTAGAGTGGACATCACCATCCCAGAATCTTCAGGATTGGGGAATGAACTATGGACTAGAGTGGACTTACTAGCATTCTACTATAGACATATTGTGATTCTAGCAATGGAAGAAATTACAACATTGATGTGGTGACACTGACCCCTGGAAGCTCTGGGAGCAGGGAGAAGGAAAAGCATTTGTAATACTGGGGCTTTTTGGGGACTTGGGAATCATCCTGAATGACATTGCAATGACAGATATAGGCCATTTTATATCATCCCATAACACACAGTACTGTGTGGGAGAGAGTTTAGACTGCAATGTGAACTATGGTCCATGCTCAGTGCCAATGCCCCAGGATGTGTTTATAAATTGCAATGAATTTGCCACACTAATGAAAGATGTTGTTTATGTGGGAGGGTGTGGGAAGTGTGGGGAGCAGGGCATATGAGAATCCCTATATTTCTTGTGTAACATTTATTCAATCTAAGTATATTTCTAAAAAAAAATTATTAAAAAAAATAAAACAATAGGCAGATGTGTAGCTCAATTCTAAGACTTCTACAATATCACATTTACAATTTGTTATCCAGCATCAAAGTTCTCCCAGGTATTTCATTCATTCCATAAAAGTTAGTTAAGCACCTATGAGGCTGTGTTTCATGAGCAGCTTGAATTAGGCAGGCAGGGCCCTCACACTCAAAATACATATCTTCTAATGTGAGAGGCATTCATTCATTCACATGGCACTTGGTAGATGCCTACCATATGCCAGGAACTGTCCTTGATGCTAGGAATACAGAAGTGAATCAAACAAACCCCCATGCCCTCAAGGAGCTTATATTCCAGTAAAATATCAATGAGTAAACAGTAAGCAAGATACTTTCACATAATGATTTCATAAAGTGGACACTTTAAAGGAAACAGAATAATATTGTGTGACTAGGTGGAGGAATAGTTTTTAGATTAAGTGGCAAAGCAAATTTTCTGAAGTGGCATATCATCTGAGATCTCTATGATGCAAAGTCTCAACCCATGTGAAGTAACAGAGGACAATGGAGGTGCACAGGCAAGCATTTTGAGATATAGAGAGCTGGGTGATGGGACTTGAAGATGGGTGAGAGAAAAGATGGGAAGCAAGTTTAGAGGAGGTGCAGCCATATATAGGGACTTTGAGACCTTATAAAGAGTATGAGAAGAAACAATTGCACAGTCATAATTTAGAGAAAGATCTTGGGGAAAAAGGAGAGGTCCCTGGCAGAAACTTGTTGATATCCAACTTCTTTCTTAACTCTGAAGTTCTTGAGTTCCTCTTCCCCATTCAACAATATTTAGCAAGAAAAAAAACATAAATTAGATCATAAAACTTTCCTTAAAAAATTTAAAAGTTTCAATTCATACAAAATATATTCTATGACAATAAAAGAATTAAATTAGAAATCAACAACATTGAGAAATCTGTAAAATACCCCAAATTTTGGAAACTAAATGGAACATGGTTCAAATAGGAAATCAAAAGGTAAATTAAAATTGTGAACATAATAAAAATGAAAACAAAACATATTATATTGTGTGTGACACCCTAAAGCAAACTTAAGGTGAAGCTTATAACATTAAACTCTTATGTTAGAAAAGAAAAAAAGTACAGGCTAGATCATGGGCATTGTCTAACTTAACCCATAAGCAATAATACTCAAATACTATGAGCAGTAGAAAGGCATGTTTAGATTTCAATTTTTAAATCATTTCTTTGTATAATCCCAATTTTTTTCTGAGTATATGGAGAACCAGACTCTCATTCATTGTTGGTGGTACTGTAAAAGGACAGAACAATTTTGGAAAAAAAACTATTGACACTTTCTTATAAAATCAAACATACACATTTGTTAAGACCCAGCAACAACATTCCTAATCATTTACACAAGAGAAACAAAATACATCTACAGAAGGGCATGCATGCATGTCACCCTGAATTAACAGATCTATTTTGGGGGGGTGATATTTTGCAACTGTTTATTTTTTATTTCTTTTCAAAATGTTATATTGTTCACAATATTCATTGTAGTTCCAACATTTCAAAATTTTCCTCATTGCAATAAGAACTTTCTTAACTATTCTGTATTCTGTTGTCATTTGTAATGAATTTCCTGAAACTAAGAATAATTTTTTTAATTTCTATTTCTTTGTAATGGTTTCCTTTTTTCCCTTAAAGCTTGGATCCCATGTTTTAATAAAAAATGGATTAGAAATCCAGCATTATTTCATTTCCTAAAACAAACAAGCAATAAAACAAAAACATAACAGCTTTATTCATAATAGTCAAATGTTAGCAAAAAGACAAATATCCATCAACAGGTTAATGAGTAAATAGAATGCAGTATACTCATACAGTATAATACTAATAAAAATGAAAAAATTAATGATACACATTAACAACATGAATGAATATCAAAATAGTATATTAACTGAACCTAGCCTTGTGTACTCTGTAATTCCATTTATGTGAAGTTTTAGAACATGCACACTGATCACTTGTGAAAAAATAAGAGGATTGCTAGCTTCAGTAAGTAATGAGATTGGGATTAACTTGAGAAGGGCAGGAAAAAATATTCTGGAATGGTAGTTATATTCTATATCTTGTCAGGAGTTTGAGTTATCCAGCCATATGCACTTATTACAGAGAAAGTGTGCACATTTATTTATGTATTTCATTGAAAATTTTACCCCAAAGGGAAAAGAAACATTGAACAAATGTTTTACACTAATTAATATCACAATGAAGTATTTCAGGAGAAGAAAAATGATGTTTGAAACTTGCTTTGAAAGTCATAAAAATAGAAAGTGAATTGATGAATTGATAAGTAATAAAACAACCATAGGAATAAGTTAATTATAGAATTTAGATTTTGGGCTCATGTGTGTTTACTGCAAAATTCTTGCAATTTTTCTATATGCTTGAGAGCTTTCATTATAAAGTCTTGTGAAATCTATAACTCCAGATACAGGAAAGAAACTTAATCTTGGGAGGTCAAGGGCAGACCAGGTGAAAGATGTTGAGTCATCCAGGAAGGCTGCTATGACTTTTTCAGGTGAGTGTTAAAGATGGGAATAGTGGCAGACATGAGAGTTGTTCAGATTCAACCAATAGGATTTAAGAATGCCTTGGGTACAGAGGATAGGAAGAGGAGGAAAAATTTTTCAGTAATTATGGCTGTTAGAATTAGATAGGGACCCTGAGACACACATTCTGAAAAAGAAAGTGGACAGTGTCATCCACATGTGATGACTATAGTCTTGATCCATGGTACTGATGTGTGAGTGAAAATGTCAACTGAAATTGGAGGGAGAATGGGTCTAGGGTACTGTGCTAGACCTTCTGCTGTTCCTTCTGCTGACCTGCTCTTCCTTGTTTTCCCTTAAATTCATGCTCCCCTGAAGCCCTGAGTGCAAGTTAGGTACTTGGATAGTTTAGTTATTTTCTTCATAGAAGGTTGCCCAATTCCCTCTGAGGAAGCACATTGTTTGTAAATCTATCACATGAATTACACTCTTTCCCTTGCCACTTGCAACAAATTCTTAAAGTCATTTTCTGAAATCAACTCATTAGCATAGAACTAATTTCACCTTGGTCACTTCCTTTCATTTACCAACCAAATGTGGAAAACACCCTCCTGAGGGCCACTTTTACATCCTTGTTCCTTAGAGTATAGATAAGTGGGTTCAGGGTGGGGCTGACTGCTGTATATAGGATGGAGACCTCTTTGCCATTTCCCACAGAGGACCCAAAACCAGTGAGGAAGTAGGTGTAGATGACAGTGGAGTAGTACATACAGACCACCAGGAGATGGGAAGAGCAATTGGAGAAGGCTTGGCATTTGCCCTCAGCTGAGTGGATGCACAGGATACTGGCGATGATTAAGACATAGGATGCCAAGGTGAACAGGAAGTTGACCACTCCAAAGAAGACATCTGCAATTGCAACCATGATGTTGCTCAGGTATTTAGAGCCACCGGCGAGCAGTAGCAGTATGGGAATTTCACATGTGAAGTGAGGAATCTGATTGTGGCTGCAGTAAGATAGCTGTGTCATCAGGCTGGTATACACAGAGGAGTTGACTCCACTCACAGCCCACCACTGCCTACCAGCAGGGTACAGAAGGTCCTGCTTAACAGTGTGTGATAGTCCAGGGGTTGACAGATGGCCACATAGCAGTCATAGGCCATGACTGTGAGTAGTTACAGCTCAGCCACAAGTATCCATGACAGGAAGAAGAGCTGGATCATGCATCCCACATAAGTGATGGTGCTGCCCTTGCCCACCAGATTCTGCAACAACTTGGGGAGAACAGTGAAAGTGCACATGATGTCTAAGATGGCCAGGTTGGTGAGAAAGAAGTACATTGGCATGTGGAGGGTTGGATTCAGGCAGATGTCCATAAAGGATGAGGCTGTTCCCAGAAAAAGCTGTCAGGTAAAGTAAGAGGAAAACAGCAGATAGGGCACCCATGGAGGTGGGGGCTTTCTGAAAAGCCCTGCAGGACAAACCCCACCACAGCTGTGTGGTTGTTTGCTGCCATTGTGTAGCTGAGACTCTCCAAGTAGTCTTAGGATGCAAAGAGTACCTGGGTGGTGGGAGGCACCAGGACTGATTGGGTGTTCTGTTCTCTCTAAAGGCCAGTCCTGTTAAAACTCTACAGAGATGTTTGTAGTGGTGTCTTTGCCCTAAGAAACACGTAGATAAATGTTAACATAGATCTCTTCAATAAGGGAGACAACCAGAAAATTAACTCTCCCCTCTGGGATTTCCCCTGAAACATTTGTCAGCTCCACATATTCACCTCCCATGACTGCATCTCCTTTCTGTATGCAGCTGGATTTGTGTTGCAAAGTAATTCACACACACAGTGAAGCATGTTTCCACCATAATGTGAACATTTCCTACATTATCCTGACACATGAAAGCTCATGGGAGATGGATCATGAAGCACAGGGTCTTGTGCTTGTCTGGAAGTGTGACATGAAAGATGCACACACACACAGAGGTAGATCAATAGGCTCAGGACTCAGAACTCCCAAAGAGTAAAAGCCAATTATGCTGGGGATTAGGCAAAGCTTCATATAGAAGATTGCCTCAAAGATGAATGGAATTCTCACACACAGAGGGGGTGAGGTGTGCAGAGGTATAGGTTGAGGTGGGAAGTCATGTGCCCTGATGGAAACAAGAGATGGGGACACAACCTGGGAAGTCATCTGTGCAACTAATACAGTTTGAGTTTTGAAGGGCAGCCACCAACTTCACAGCAAGTTGAGGGCATTGTCAAAGCACAGCTGTGCATTAACCTGGAAGCAGGCTCTTCAGTAAAAACCTTAACTGCTCAACCCTACTTTGTCCACTCCAAGCTGCTCCACAGAGTATGAGAGGGACAGGATTGTGGGTATCCAGGGTTGTTGTCTAAACAGCTCAATCATGCCACATCCAGGAGGCCAAATCCTGGCATTAACCCCATCCAGGTTCTCCTGGGTTATGTGAGATGTTTCTTCCTTCATTGGGTGTCAGTGTATGCCAGGGACTGTGGATGCCACAAAGAAAGGAAGAAATCCAACTTCAGTTTTGCCTGGGACCTCCTGATAATTCAGTCACCCAGTTCCCAGGTCTCAGAGAACTCCCAAATTCTCCCACATTTCCTAGCATCCATTCCCTGACCTGGGAAGCTTGGGCAGGATGGGACTTAACTTAGATGAGGAGAGCATTTTTCTTGAACTCCACACCCTGGTGCCTCAACCCCATTGTGAACATTTCCCTCCCCTCCTCTGAGCCCTGTGCACCTCAGGCTCAGGCAGCCCAGAGAAGAGGGAGGGTCAGAGAACCTGCCCTGGAGTTTCCCCATGGAAACTGCCTGAGAACAAAGACCTGCCAATGTGGCCACATCCTAATCAGGTGGCTGGTCTCTCCCCAGTTTTCCATGAAGAGAGATGCTGCAAATGCACAGAAATATGGACCTGACAGTGAACACCAGAGGGTGTAGCAAAGAACAGGCACATTTGGGGTTCTGTGACAGTCCCAACTGTGGCCTGTTCACACCCCTCACCCACTTTTCCCCCTCTGAAGGGCCAAGGAGTGCACAGGCTGCTTACCTGAGCCTAATCTGTGTCCATGTAGAACTGGGGTGCTAATGATCCAACAAGACAGAGTAGGGGTTCTTCATCCTGGGGTGCTCAATCTGTGGGTCACCACTGGGGCCATCAAGTGACCACTGCCACACACACCCCTCTCTGCAATGCAAAGTTTCATCCCCATGCAAGGACAGATGACTAAGCCCTCCTCTGGCCCCTGATGCCCACAGTCCACAGCTAATGTCCAGGGCACACTCTGCCTGTGTATCTGCACATTCACCATGACTACTCCAGTCCTGATTCATAGGAAACTGTCAGCCACCTACAGCTTGTGCAGCTAGAGCTGATTATTTTAGACCTTGACCTATACAGAGTCAAAACCACGGCACTGTTTTTCCCTCTTACTGATCAGATGCACAGATGGTGTTGGAGGCAGCAAAGCCAAGGAGCTCAGAGGGAGAGTCTCTGGGCACTTCAACATTTCAAACTGAAATAGTAAAAGACAGGAGCTAAGTGATTGCAAAGACTAGTTTTCCATAGTAAAACTTGTCAGTGCTAAACCAAAGCTATCATTTCAGAAACATTGAAAGTAAAATGAGAAAAGATAGTCTAAAAGTCAAGGAAATGTAAAGGATGGGTCTCAAATTGCTTCCTATCTAAATGAAGAAATTCACATTTTTCTAAAAGATAAACATTACCCTTACCCTGATTAAAAGGTATATAGAACCATGGGGATAAAAGCTCCAATTCCTTCACTTTGGTGTCTCCTTTGTTTGCTGCTGACCTTTAAATTGAGTCTGTCTGATCAAGGTAGAAGCCAAGATCACTGGGAAGTAAGGAGGGGTCAAGGAGAAGCAGTGGCCTCAGGGAGCAACTACCCCCAGCCAGAGGTAAACACAGGTCCTTTGAGTGCAGTCTCCAGGCAGGGGATGAGCTAGGACTTGAAGAAGGGACAAGGGCAGGCCAGAGTCCTGAGGCCATGGAAAGGGGCTCTTGAGGTTATATATAGGATCAAGCCCTTCAACCCTTTAGTCTGAGCCTGGCAGGTCTTGCTCTACTGACCCAGACAAGGATCTGTGAACAGCAAATACTCCATGAATCCAATTCATTCCTTACAGCAGTTTTAGATTTATAGAAATATGGGAAAGTAGTACTGAATGCTCTGGTGTACCCCACACCCAGTTACCTGTAGTTAATGTGTTGAATTTGTGTGAAACATTTGTCACAATTAAAGAACCAATATTTATACATTATTAACTAAAGTATTTACTTTATTCAGACTTCTTCAGTTTTCTGAAATGCCTCATTTCTGTCTCAGAATCCATCCTGGACACCACATGAAATTCAGACATTATCTCCTTGTGCTCTGTTTGGCACTGATGGTTTCTGAGACTATACGCATTTTATGACCTTGACATTTGAGGAGGGCTGGTCAAGGACTTCATAGAAGGCCTCACTAGGGGAATCACTTTGATGTGCTTATTGTGATTAGACTGGAATTATTGGTTTGGGAAGAATAACCCAGTGGTAAAGTGACCTTCTTATCACATCCTCTCAAGGGTGCATGCTGTCAGTTGGACTTGCTACTGAAGATATTGACCTTGAAGAGATTTTATTAATCATTCTGATTTTAAGGGCCAGCAATATGATGAGTTTTCATAAACTCCAGGAGACACATTTACCTACCCTTGAGGGCTGCATCTGATTCAGCATTGAGAGTACAAGGCGGGTTGACAGTAAGTGTCTACAGACCCCACCCCATACCCTGTCACCTCAGCAAATGATAGATAATGCAATGGAATTTCAATGACTCAAGAATTAAACAATTTTAAAACATTTACATTAGCAGTAATCTTCAGCAACATCTCTATTCCCTAACTTTCACAGACTGCTTTTGTTAGAGGTTGATTTATAAAAGTAAGCAGTGATGAAGTTCCCTGTAACACTGATTTCAAAGTTATCCCAAGACCCCCAACATGTAACCATCATTTACACCATATATGTCTCATTACTCATAGGGATTGATTAATAAAATTTCCTGAGCACCTAGAACATTTATAGATTTGTACTATGGTTGGAGGGTTCTCAGCAGAGTGCAATGGTCTCTCTACCCCAGATGGTTCAGGTCTGCAAGTAGCACATCTAGCACTCAGTATGAGGCTTAGCTTGATGCTCCCTTGCCCAAATATGGCCTGCAGAGTGCATAGGATATGGGGGAACCTATGCTTAGACTATGGAGAGGAAACCAGCAAAGGGGACCTTGCTTTAGGAGAGAGATGAGCTGCACAATGACAGGAATCAGGAAGAATGCTCCCTTGGAAAGGACAATTTACAAGACAGAGGGAAGGTTGGTAGACTAGGTAGGCATCTGCCTGTGTCTCCCCATCACTCTCCTGTGGAAAGCACCCTAGATGAGACCTATTCTTGCATTTAGTTTCCTTTGTATATGGAAGAGCCTGCATCAAGTGGTAAGTACAGTACAAGTCTGGGAGGGAGAAATGGGGTCACTCTGTGGGGTCAGGGGGTTGATGGCAGGCAGGGAAAATAGGCAGGAACTCCCAGGAAGGTTTACCCAGGTGGGGGCATTAGCACCACCAAGGCTAAGGAGGAGAAAGAGATGGAGCAGGAGGCAGTGAGATCTCCCAGGACAGCTCCACACCTGGATGGCCCTCTGTACTCCTTGCAATAGGTAAGTGACCACAGAGAGGGCCTTGGAACTGGGAGGTACCTCCTGCCTGGGTTCTGTTCTCAGATATTTTCCATGATTTTGATGTTCCTGCAGGGGTCTCCCTACATGTTCCCACCCCATAATTGGTGTACATGGCTTGGAAGGGGAGAGATGAGAAGGGTCTTGGAAGGAGGATATGAGGAATGGGGCTAGGAAGAGAGTTGCAGTGAGAGCAGCCTGTCTCTATCTCATTGGGGATGTGCAACAAGTGAGCCCTGACATCCAGATAGACCTCCATGAGTCAGACCTGAAACTCAAATTCTACACTCTGGGAAAAGAAGGGGCCTCCACAATGGCAAATTATATTTCCGCTACCAAGCACATGAGGTCTGTAATTAATTATAGAAAAGTGAAGTTGTTCATCTCTTATTTTCCTGGGTCTATGCCCACATTCACATGCAGCAATACATCAAGTTTTAGCCACAAAACCTGACCACACAGCAACATTTTTCAAATGGCCCACACAGGCACAGCTTCTCTAATGGAAGGTGATTGAGACAGCTTCATCCATCATTAAATTTTGCCAAAGCTCCATATACAGGTGGTCTTGATCCTCAACTCTGATGTTTCCATCCTAGAGCTTGCGCCTACCTGTCCCACAGTTCTTAGTTCCTTTTAGGCCCTTCCAAGTTCCTTGCTTACCACTCCCACCCCATTACTGCCCTATAAAGATAAATCTTTATACACAAATTTATTGAACCAGTTCAATAAATAGAGGTTCACCTCTATTTTAGCAACCTATAGATAATTAAGGATTCAAACAGACAAAAACAGATCATTTTGTTCATTTCCAACTTGATCCACATTTTCTGAGCTACTTTAATCAGGGCCTGAGAAACTGTCTTCATTCAACAAATCCTTTTGGCATCCCTACTATGTGTCATGCAATCTGCTGGAACCTAGGTGGACAGTGGTGAAGATAGATGGAAGCTTCCATTCCCAGCAGAATTAATGCCTCTAAGTTCCCCAAAGAACCTCATCCACAACCATCTTGCTCAGCTACTTACTATGGCCCTGCAACATGCCAGGACTGCACAATCATCATTGCACAAGGTACTACTGCTGTCAAACTAAGGGATAAATAAACAGGACTAAGGGATAAATAAACAGTTCAGAATAACACTTGGAGACATACATACACCACCATCAAAAATAGATAGAAGAGGCGAGAAGGCAAGATGGCATCAGTTTAGGAGGGCACATGCTGAGAACTCCCTGAGGATGGCAGATTGTGGACAGGGTCCTACCTGGGGGTCTGTGCTGTGGGCGCATGGAGCGAGAAGCTTGGGACATCTATCTGCACAGATTGATGGTGTGGACTGATTGGTAAAGATTCATGAGTTTTTAGCCTGCCTGTGGTGGTTAACACAGACAGCTGAGCCCCAACTTTAGAGAGGAAAAAAAAAAAGCCAGTTTCAGCCAAGACTCCCAGCCGGCAACCTGGTGACAGGGCCCAGGGAACGTTCTGTGAGAATGGGAGGGCTCTGCAAAGGGGTGAGAGAACCTCCCTTTCTGTGGATTTGGCTGCCTGGAACCCCTTGCAAGTTGGATGAACAAAAGAGCTGGATTGAATCAATACCTGGCAGAGGGGAGGGGTAAATCTGCTGAGGGAGTTGATTTACCTAGCTGCCCAGGGATAAGCCCCAAACCCCGCCAAGCCAGGGAGAGGGAGCACTCTTTGAGAGAGGGAGGGTTCTAACAGAAGGCAGAGAGGGGATTCTTTACCATTGATTTGGCTGCCTGGACCCCCTCATAGCTTTGTGGAGCAGATAAGCTGGCTTGAAGTAGCTCCAGGTTGAGGGGAGAGGCGAATCTGCTGAGGAAACCTGATTTACCCAGCAGCCTGGTGATGCAGAGGCTTGGCTTCAGGAGGAGTTGAGTCTGCCGTTTTTATCATTCTGCACTGACTAGCATCAGAGATTCAGCTCCCCTGGGGAGTCCAGGAAGTGGGAAGTACTTGATTAGTTTCCACGAGCCTAGTTAGGGTCTAGAAGAGGACTTATTTTGGGTCCTGTAATTCACCAAAAAAAAAAAAAGTCACTTTAAAAAATGAAAAATAAATTCTTCTTTTTAATTTAGTTTAATATCTAAAAGTTGCTTCAAAACCTGTAGCTAGAACCCTGCAGGGAAATTGATTGATAAACACAAGCAAGCTGAGAGGATCCACAAGGACCCTAGGAGGAACACTGATCCTCCTTTAGCTTTATTTGACTGCTTGCATGTGTGGTTGTTTGTTTTTTTTCTCTGTTTATTTGTTATCTCTTGTTTTTTCTTCTTTCCTCCCCCCTTTCTTTTTTCTTTCATTTTTTAAAAAATTAGGTGCAGCTAGCTTGTCTCTTCTTTGCTGTGCTTCTTCAGTGATTTCCCATTCTCTGTCTCTACTGATTTTGTATTCCAAACTATCTCTTATCCTTCCTTCATCGTTCTGCCTTCTGCTCTCTGTTGTGGCTCTTATAGACCACGTTTTTTTCATATGCCCACAACTTAAGGGAGTCAATTTCTATTCTATCTATTTTGTTTTCTTCTTTTTTTATTAATATTAACTTTTTCCTTTCAGCCCTTTCTTTACTCTTTCTCTCCCTCCCCAGAACTCTAGCCTTCTAAATCATTATATATATATTCCTCTATTTGGTTTCCCAGTCCATTGTAGGTAGATCCCTTTTTTTCTTAATAATCTACACTGCCTACATGAGTTAAATATTCATTTCATTAAGTCTTATTTGGCCCCTCTTCTAACTTTTATCAATATTACTATTATCCTTCTTCCTTTCTCACATCTTTCAATTCCTCTGGCCCTAATTTTTTGCCTTCAAGGGAACATAGAAAGAAGCAAGGAAATAAAATAAGAAAAAAAAGTGTCAAAGAGAAAAGTTATCACACACACAGAGCCACCAACTAAATAAAGCTTTAGAGGAGAGAGAGAAGCTAATCAACTGATTAAATGCATCAAGATAAAATGATGACTAGAGGGCAACAGAAAATTACAAATGATACCGAGAAACAGGACAACATGGAACAGTCCAATGAACAAACTAAAAACCAGGAAGTGACGCAGGACATCAAACAACTAATCAAAGCTTACCAAACAAATATCATGGACCAACTTAAAGAAGTGAAGGAAGAGACTAAGGATATAAAGAAGACACTGGGAGAACATACTGAAGAAATTGTAAACATATGCAAAAAGATAACAGATATGATGGTGATCAATGGCACAATCCAAGAAATCAAAAAGACACTGGATTTACATAACAGCAGATTTGAAGAGGCAGAAGAAAAAAACTTCTAGCCACGAATTCTCTATCCAGCAAAACTGGCATTCAAAAATGATGGAGAATCCAAAATATTCACAGAGAAACAGAAATTAAGAGAGTATGTCCACAAGAAACCTGCACTTCAAGAAATACTAAAGGAAGTTCTACAAGTTGAAAGGAAAAAACAAGGGAGAGAGAGTTGGAGGAGAGTTTAAAAACAACTAAAAAGACAAAAACTGAAAAAAAAAAACAGCATATGACATACATTAACCCAAAGAAAAAATGGCTGAAGTAAGAAATTCATTGTGAGTAATAACACTGAATGTTAATGGATTAAGTTCACCACTCAAGAGACGCGGACTGGCAGAATGGATAAGGAAATATGATCCATCTATATGCTGTCGACAAGAAACCCACCTTCAACCCAGGGATTCAAGGAGGATGAAAGTGAATTGCTGGAAAACAATTTTACAAGCTAACAATAGCCAGAAAAGGGCAGTAGTAGCTATTCTAATATCAGACAAAATAGAATTTAAATGCAAAACTATTGTAAGAGACAAAGATAGACACTATATATTAGTAAAAGGGGTAATCTCTCAAGAAGAGAGAACAATCATAAACATTTATGCATCTAATTGGGGTGCCTCAAAATACATGAGGCAAACTCTGGAAAAACTAACTGGAGAAATAAATGCCTCTACAATTATAGCAGGGGACTTTAATACACTATTATCAGCATTAGACAGAACATCTAGACAGAGAATCAATAAAGAAACAAAGGCTCTCAACAATACATTAGAGGACCTGGACTTAGTAGATATATACAGAACACTACACACAAATATAGCAGGATTTACATTCTTCTCGAGTGCACATGGATCATACTCCAAGATAGACCACATGCTAGGCCACAAAACAACTCTCAATGAATTCAGAAAGATTGAGATTGTACATAGTAATTTCTCTGACCATAACAGAATGAAATTGGAAATCACTAAGGTCTAGAGAAACAGGTTAGGCACAAGTATATGGAAGTTAAACATCACACTGTTAGACAAACAGTGGGTCAAGGAGGAAATCTCAAAAGAAATTAGTAACTACCTTGAAACTAATGAAAAAGACAACATAATATATCAAAACCTATGGGATGCAGTGAAATGGGTCCTGAGAGGGAAGTTCATAGCCAAAAATACATATATAAAAAAGAAGAAAGAGCTAATAATGAAGAACTAACTGTACACCTGGAGGAATAGGAAAAACAACAACAAACTAAACCAAAGGGAAGTAGAAAGAAGGAAATAGCAAAGATTAGAACAGAACTAAATGAAATAGAGAATAAATCACTAGAAAAAATAAACAAAAACAAAAGCTGGTTCTTTGAGAATATCAATAAAATTGATATTACGCAGACTAACAAAGAAAAAGAGAGAACGGCTGCAAATACACAAAATAAGGAATAAGCAAGGGAATATCACTACTGACCCCATAGAAATAAAGAGTATCAGAAGATGATACTTTGAAAAATTATATGTCAACAAGAATGATAATTTTGAGGAAATGGACAAGTTTCTAGAAACTCACAAACAGCCTACATTGATGAATGAAGAAATTGACAAACTCAACAGTCCAATTACAAGCAAAGAGATAGTCTCAGTCATCAAAAACCTCCCAACTCAGAAGAGCCCAGGAACAGATGGCTTCACAGCTGAATTCTACCAAACATTCTGGAAAGAGCTAACACCATTTCTGCTTAAGTTCTTCCAAAAAATACATGTAGAAGGAATATTGCCTAACTCATTCTATGATGCCAACATTACCCTAATAGCAAAACCAAAAAAAGGTACTACAAGAAAGGAAAACTACAGACCAATTTCTCTAATGAACCTAGGTGCTAAAATCTTCAACAAAATACTTGCTAATCGCATTCAACAACATATCAAAGGATTATACACCATGACCAGGTGGGTTTCATCCCGGGTATACAAGGATGGTTCAATATAAGAAAAGTCAAGCAATGTAATATGCCACATAAACAGATTGAAAGAAAAAAATCACATGATCATCTCTATAGATGCAGAAAAAGCATTTGACAAAATACAGCACTCTTTCCTGATAAAAACACTGCAAAAGATAGGAATAGAAGGAAATTTACTGAAAATGATAATGGGTATATATGAAAAACTCAAATCTAACATCGTCTTCAATGGTGAAATCCTAAAAGCCTTCCCTCTGAGATTGGGAACAAGACAAGGATGCCCACTATCACCACTCCTATTTAACATTGTCTTAGAAGTACTTGCTGAAACACTGAGGCATGAAAAACATATAAAAGGCGCCCAACTTGCAAAGGAAGAAGTAAAAATTTCACTATTTGCAGGCAATATGACCCTATATGTAGAAAGCCCTGAGAAATCTACAATAAAGCTTCAATCACTTATAATGGTGTTCAGTAATGTCACAGGCTATAAGATCAATGCTCAAAAATCAGTAGCATTTCTGTACACCAATAATGAGAAACATGAGGAAGAAATAAAATAAAAAAAAACCATTTACAATGGTAACAAAAAGAATGAAATACCTAGGAAAAATTTTAACTAAAGATGTAAAGGACTTATATACAGAAAATAACAAAACACTGTTAAAAGAAATCAAAGAAGACTTCAATAAATGGAAGAATATTCCCTGGTTTTGGATAGGAAGACTAAACATCATTAAGATGTCTATCGTACCCAAACTAATCTACAGATTTAATGCAATCCCAATAAGAATAAACATTGTACTTTTTAAGGAATTGGAAAAACTAACTACAAAATTTATTTGGAAGACTAAGAGGCTCCAAATCACCAAAGACATGTTGAAAAAGAAAATTGAAGTTGGAGGTATCACATTACCTGACTTTAAAACATACTACAAAGCTACAGTGATCAAAGCTGCATGGTATTGGCACAAGGATAGACCTACTGACCAATGGAACTGAATTGAGAATTCCAATATAGATCCTTGAATATACAGTCATCTGACATTTGACAAGTCCACCAAGCCCACTCATTTGGGAGAGAAAGACCTCTTTAACAAGTGGTGCTTGGAGAACTGGATACCCATATCCAAAAGAATGAGAGAAGAATACCATCTCACACCTTATACAAAAATAAACTCAAGCTGGATCAAAGATCTAAATATAAGAGCCAAAACCATAAAGACCTTGGAAGATAATGTAGGGAAGCATCTACAGGACCTTGTAATAGGAAATGGTTTCATGGACTTTACAGCCAAAGCACAAACAGCAAGAGAAAAAATAGATAAATGGGATCTCATCAAAATTAAAAACTTATGCACCTCAAAGGACATTAAGAAAATAAAAAGGCAGCCTACCCAATGGGAGAAAATATTTGGCAACCATATATATGATAGGAGCCCAACATCCTGCATATATAAAGAAATCCTACACCTCAAAAATAAAAAGACAAACAACCCATTTAAAAAATGGGCAAGTGACCTGAAAAGACACTTCTCCAAGGAAGAAATATAAATGGCTAAAAGGCACATGAAAAAATGCTGACATCGCTAGCTATTAGGGAATGCAAATCAAAACCACAATGAGATACCATCTTACACCCATAGAATGGCAGCTATTAAAAAAACAGCAGACTCTAAGTGTTGGAGAGGATGTGAGGAATAGGAACCCTCATCCACTGCTGGTGGGATTGTGGAATGGTCCAGCCACTGTGGGCACAGTTTGATGATTCCTCAGGAAACTAACAATAGATCTTCTGTATGATCCAGCGATTCCATTGCTGGGTATATACCCAGAAGAACTGAAAGCAAAGACACAAACAGATATATGCACACCAATGTTCATAGCAGCATTGTTCACCATTGCCGAAAGTTGGAATCAGCCCCGGTGCCCATCAACAGACGAATGGATAAGCAAAATGTGGTACATACATACAATGGAATATTACTCAGCTGTAAGAAAGAATAAAGTGCTAACACATGGAGTATCATGGATGAATCTTGAAGACCTTATGTTGACTGAAGCAAGCCAGGCATTGAAGGATGAACAGTATATGACCTCACTATCTAAACTGAGGAAAATGAGCAGAATCTGAGAACCACTGTCTGAAAGATAGGTTAAGAAGGGAGAGAGAGAGAAGAGTAGGTTGTGAGCCATCACCCATATGGACATAATCTATGGTAAAGTGGTTGAGTATAGTTGCATATTGAAGGATAGGACAGGTGGGTAGTGATATTACTGGGTTTGGTGGTGCATGGTTAACAGGTGGGTAGAATAGGAAGGGCAGGTTAGCATACTCAGGGCATGTAACTATGAATCTTGTCATCCCATGAGTTAAGACAGGGGAGTGTCATATGCCCCAGAGCGATGGGGAGGAAGGAACAGAAAAGATCAAACTGGGTATTTAGTGGTCATGGGAAATGTTTTTCATTACCTTGTAGTAATGGGCACAGGACATGGTAAATATCATAAAAATTATTAAACTGTACTTTCTAAATTGTAAACTATACTGTAAACCATTGACAATGTTTAGTGGCTATGTTTCACTATCTGTACAGCAGTTATAACAATGCTACCATCCACACACACAAAAAAAAGTTTTAATATTGGGTGGGGAAGGAGAAGGGAGGTTGTGTATATGGGAATCTCTAGTATTCCATGTGTGACTTTGCTGTGACCTAAAGGTTCTTTGAAAACTAAATGAAACATTGGGAGAAACTCGGGAATGAAAGGGGGAAGGTGTCACGATATACACTGGACATCCGATAATGCAGTGATAAAAGGAGAAAAAATAAAAAATAAAAAAAATAATAATTTTTAAAAAAAATTTTCCCCTTTTCTTTTTTTGAATGTCCCAATCCATTAATTATATTTTATTTTTAGCTCTTATTTCTGAGTTTCCTTGTATTTTATCTCTCTCTTTTAAGCTTGTCATTATTATTTCATTTTACTATTAATTGTATTTGGTTATTATAGGGACTTCATCTTCAAGGAAGGTTTAGATCACAGTAAGGTTACAATGGGGGCTGCAGATGATCATTGGTGGGGGATGTCTGGGATGGGTGATTCATGGGAGTAAGTTCATCTGAATATACATGAAAGATATATAAAATTGTTCAAATGATCAAGGAATGGGGCATGGTCATGGTGGATAGACAATCATTCAATAAATGAGGGAATACTGAATTCCCAGCCTAGAAAGCTCTGCCACATTCTCCAAGGGAGCAGCAACAGTCCCCTGAGAGCAGGGGCAGGGTCTGCCAAAAGAGGATGGCCACTGTTGTGTTCTTGTTATTGATGACTAGCCTTATGAGTCTTTGCTCTTGTAATTGAAACTTGGCCTACTGTTATGGGGTGCCTAAGGGTTGCCACCTGAAAGCCTCCTTGTTGCTCAAATGTAGCCTCTCTCTAAGCCAAACTCAGCATATGAATGCATTACCTTCCCCCCAACATGGGACATGACTCCCGGGGATGAGCCTCCCTAGCAAAGAGGGATTAAAACCAAGTGCCAATTGGAAACATGACTGGAAAAAGACCTTGAATAAAAGGGTTAAAGATAAAGACAAATGAGTTCATGTGGCTGAGAGACTTCAAAGAGAGTCAGGAGGTCATCCCAGAGGTAACGCTTACGCACACCTCAGTAGGATCTCATAGAACACCAAAGTGGATATCACCCCACACAGAGGGGCTCCTGAGGGCTGTGGAGACACCCAGGTCCTATATAAGGAGGGATAGCCCCAGAGATTGATGCCTTATCAGTGGGCTCTACTTTGGAATCTGTGCTCCTGAGAGTGACAGAGTTGGATTTGAATAAGTCCTCCCTGCACGTGGTCCATCAGTCCCTTCTATTCAAACCTATATGTGAGGCTGGAGTTTGTAGGTGTACTTCCAGAGACTGGAGCCTCTGGCCTGCCTATGTGCCAGCTGTTCCTGGAATCTTGGTAGAGCTGCAACTCCTACTCTACGGCTAAATAGACTCACCCAAGTCACCTGGTGAGGAGATGATGATGGACAATGCCCATCCCAGAGAATGGAAAGACCTGCAGCTGAAGGCAGGATAATCCCATCCACCATATACATGGGATATAAGCCCACTTTCACTTGGAGGTGGAGTGGACATCACCATTCCAGTTCTGTCAGGACTGGGGAAGAGCTATGGACTAGAGTGGACTTAATCATATTCTGTTGTAGACATATTATGATTCAAGCAATGGAAGAAATTATAACAATGAGGTGGAACCAGTGGCCACTAGACGCTTTCAGGATGGGGATGGGAAGGGCAATTGTAATACAGTTTCAGGACTTGGGAGTTGTCCTGAGTGACGTTGTGGCCATGGATATAGACCATTTTACATCAGCATATACCATGCAGAACTGTGTCGGAGAGTGTGGTCTACAATGTGAACTGTGGTCTATGCTTAGTGGCAAAGCCCCAGGATGTGTATATCCACTGTAGATGATGTGCCACACTAATGAAAGATGTTTGTGTGAGATGTTATGGGAGGTATGGGAGGTGGAGATCATGAAAATTTCTGTAATTTTTGTGTAACATTTATGTAATCTAAGCATCTTTTAAAATATATAAGAAAAAAATAACATTTATGTAAGCAAATGCACATATATGCATATATATCTATATATCATTTTACAAATATTGATTTGTATTGTGAAAATTTTGATTTTCACCCCCCAAAAAAAAGGGAAAAAAATTGATAGAATATGGCAGAATAGGAAGCTCCTTGCATAATTCAAGCCACTAAAACAACTATTTAACTGGCAGGAACCATCTGAGTGCACTACTGTTAAACTCTGGAGTCTAGTGGAACACTGTGCAACATTCAGGAAACAGCTGGAGGAACAGACCAGTAAACCGCAGTAAATATCAGTGAATTTTACCCTCTGTTTAGGAGTTACCATCCCCATCACCCAACCATGTTGCAGGCAGCAGTGGGGCTTGCAATATAGGTGCCGGGGGAAGCTAGCAGGTCCCGGGGTGGGATATAAACACCTAGCCTTTCAAACTCTGGGATGATGTGGTCTAATAAACTTGCACTGCTTTTGATCACCTACTTCAGATTGCTGGGTGGGGCCCGCTGTGAAGACATACATTTTTTTCCCAATCCCTTTGTGGGAAAAGAGGCTGACAAGTCTTAAATAGAGAGGGCATATTTTCTTATTTTCTCTTTCCATGCCCATTTGTGAGCAAAAATAATTAGGTAAGGTCACAACCTAATGCCTCCAGCATTCAACAAAAACAACAACAACAACAACAAAACACACACACACACACACACACACACACAAAACCCTAGTAATCCTAGAGAAGTGAAATAATTAGATTTCAAGAGTAATAACACCTAATATTTAGAATGTCCAATAGCCAACAAAAATTACAAAACAAATAGAGAAGCAGGAAACTATGGACAATTCACGGGGAAAAATAATTGACCAGAAACCATCCCTGAGGGTACTCTTACATTGAAACAATTAGTAAAAGTCTTTAAATCAGCCATCTTAAATAAGTTCAATGAGCTAAAGAAATCCGTATAAAATGAACTAAAGGAAATTAGGAAAACAGTGACTAAAGTAAAGAGCTAGATCTTACAAAAAAAAGGAACAAACAGAAATTTGGGTGCTGAAAAGTACAGTAATTGACATGAAAACCACATTAATTGAATTCAACAGCAGATTGGACAGGCAGAAGAAAGATCAGTGAAATAGAAAACAAGACAATTGAAATTATCTAGTATGTGTAGCAGAGAGTAAAAAATGAAAAACTATGGACACAGCCTGAGGATCATCAACATACCATGAAGTGTACCAACATACACATTATTGAAGTCCAAAAATGACAAGAGGGAGAAAAGGGACAGGAATAGCATTAAAAGAAATAATGCATGAAAATCCTGAAATCTGATGGAAGACTTGAATATACATGTCCAGGTAGCTCAATAAACTCAAAGAGGGATTCACCCTAGAAAATCTACTCCAAGATACATTAAAGTGAAATTGTTAAAATCGAAAACAAAAAAACAAAAATAGTAGATTTAGAAAGCAGCTACAGAGAATTGACTTGTAACACACAGAGATCCCCATTAAGAATAACAATGTGTTTCTCATCAGAAACCATGAAGGCCAGGAGAGAGTAGAATGGCATATTTAAATTCATTAAGAAGAAAATCAAAAGACAACAAAAAATTCTATATCCAGTGAAATTCTTTCAAAAATGAAGGAGAAATTAAGACACTTGCAAGTAAACAAAAGCTGAAGAGCCCTTTACCAGAAGACCTACCCTACAAGAAATGCTAATAAGAGTCACTTCAGGCTGAAATAAAAGCACACTATTATACTACATAGTCAATTTAATTCATAAGAAGAAATAAAGTACATTGATAAAGTTAACAACATAGGTAAATATAAAAGCCTGTATTAATCAAGTTTTGGTTTATAACCACATGTCCCTTATATGATGTAGATAGCTATGTAAAATAACATTTAAAATCTATGTTAATGAATACTAATTCATAAAGAGGCTGTGTGAAAAAAATAACAAATAAAGATAGACAGATGGAGATATATAGAGTAGAAAGTTTGTATACAATGTAAATAAAGTTAGTAATAGTTGAACAAAGTTGTTATGAGTTTGTGTTCATTGTAATTACACAGGTAATGACTATGAAAATATAAAAATATAGAGTATGACTGATTGAGATTACTTATGATCCCCAAAATAGAAAGATTATGCTTGTAAACTAATTTATTGTCCTTGGTGCGATACCCTTTGATTATATTGGATTCAGTAGAGGGTCCTTTGATTAAATTGTTGAAATTAGGGCTTTGATTTGACCATGTCAGTAAAGCATGACACAGGTTGTGTCCCTGTCCCTTGGTGGGTTGGTATAAATGGGCACTCACTCAAGAATGCACCCAGAGGAAAGAACTTTTTCATTTTGATCCTGTCATGTGGCCTAAAGGAAAAGTTTCAAACAGCTAAAGCCCCAGGGTGAGATGCACTGTTTGCCTGATAACTTACAGTTGACCTTGGGAAGAGAGTGGTGACTGATATAGGAAGCCCAGAGGAAGGCTTAAACCTGGCAAAGATCATCCACCATCTTACTTCAACACATGGCAGCTAATTTTGATGAGAAAGTAGCTCTTATGGTTCCTTGAGTGGACTTTCCATGGCCTTAGGATTTTACATTGGCTTTTACACCAAATAAATTCCCTTTATAAAAGCCAACAGATTTCTGGTACTTTGCATTGGCACCCCTTTGTAACACTAATACATAGAGAAAAAAAAGGGGATAGAAGTGGTACATTATAAAAAAGCAAGTCAATACAAAAAAGCAGTTATGGAAGAATTGAGGAACAAAAAAACTCCAGACATTAAGAAAACAAGTAACTGAATGGCAGAAGTAATTCTTTCCTTCTCTGTTACTACTTTAGTTGTCAGTGGATTAAATCCTCAATTAAAAGGAAGAGATTGGCAGGTTGGAAGAAAAACATGACCCATCTATATGCTTTCTACAACAAACTCATTTTAGGTACCAAGATGCAAAGAGGGTGAAAGTAAAAGGGCAGAAAATTATGTTCCTTGTTTATATATCATTTTGCAAATGTTTGTATGTATTGTGAGAATTTTGATTTTTACCCACAATAAAAGTAAATTAAAAAAAAAAAAAAGAGAACCACAGGAGCTATATTACTGTTAGGCAAAATGGGATTTTTTATAAAATATTATGAGAAAAGCAAGGATAGTTTATATTAATAAATGTCTAATCCAGCAAGAAGTTATAATGATTATAAATATATATGTACCTCACAAGAGGGCCCTAAAATATATAAAGAAAAAATGAACAGAATTGAAGGGAGATGTTTCTACAATCATAATTGGAGACTTAAGTACACCTCTTATAATATTTTATAGAACATGTAAACAGAAGATCAAAAAGTAAATAGAAGACTTAAAAACACTATTAACCAAATAGACTTAATAGACATATATAGAGCATGGAACACATCAACAGCAGAGTACACATTCTTCTCAAGTGCCCATGAAATATTTGCTAGACTAAACTATGTGTTAAACCACAGTTCAAATCTTAATAAATTGAAAAATGTTGAACTCATGCAAAGTACATACAGCAGTTTGATATTACTTAAGAATTCCCAAAAATTTTTTTGATTAAGTTTTTAAAGTGGGTCTGTTCCTCTGGGTGTGATACACTTTGATTGTATAAATTCAAAGGTTTTCCATTTACTTGATTAAATCAAGATTAGGGCTTTGTTGAGACCCTGCCACTTTAGTAGGCTATATAAGTGGACATTCACCCAAAAAGACACACAGGAGAACAGAGAAGAAGACACAAGAACTCCATAGACACCAGAGGAGAGAAATTTATCAGTTTTGATCCTGTGGCCTTAGGAAGGGAAATAAGCTATTCACCTAGTTGTTTACAGCTGACCTTATGAGGAGACCAGAGCAGCTATGTCCAGAAAGAAATGAGCCCTATGCCAGCCTACAGTTGAGATTGGAAGAAGCTTGGTCCATGGAGACTTAAAATCCATGGTTAGTGGCAATACTTCAATATGTGTTCATCACTTATAACAAATGTACCACAAATGAAAGATGTTAATGTCCAAGAGACTTATATCTTTGGGCTTTCCATGTGCCAATCAAGCCCTGAATCTCAACAGAGTTGCAGCACCTACTCTCCAGTTCATTGAACTCACCCAGGAAATGAACAAAGAAATGATGTTGGACAATGACTACCCCAAGGAACAGAGAGAGTCTATAACTGCAAGCAAGATAGTCCCATCCATCTGCCCCATGGGTCCCTTCTCAATTAGAAGCAGAGTGGGCATCACCATCCCAGAATCCTGAGGAGTGGACACTGAATGGTAGACTAGAGTAGACTTACTGTTATTCTACTATAGACTTCTTGTTATTCTAGCAATGGAGGAACCTTTATCGTTGATGTAGAGGCAGTGACCATTGGAGTTTCTGAGGGGAGGGAGACAGAAAAATTGGTGTAATATAGGGACATTTTCAGGAAATTGTAATTTTCCTGAATGTTGTTGCAATAACAGATACAGGTCATTGTATATCTTTTCATAACTCACAAAATTGTGTGGGAGAGATTAAAATATAATGTAAACTATAATCCGCACTTAGAGGCAATGCTCCAATATGTTTTCATCAATTGTAACAAATGTACCACATTAATGAAGGATGTTGTTAACATGGGAAAGTGTGGGAAGGGTAGGGAGTGGGGCATATGGGAATATCCTATAATTTTTTGTAACATTTATGTTATTTAAGTATCTTTAAAAAATAAAAATGCATATTATTAAAAAATGATCCCCATTTTCAAACATTAACCATTAGAAAAATGCAAATTAAAACTACATTGAAATGTAAGTTCATTCCCACTAAGATAGCTATTAATTAAAAAAACTGAAAATAACTTAGTCAGGATTCAGAGAAATTAGAACACTCATACATTGTTGGTCAGAATATAAATTGTACCATCACTGTTGTAAAACAGGTTGGAGTTTACTCAGAAAATTAGACATAGAATTAGCATATTGTCTGGCAATACCACACCTATGTATATACTCAAAATAATTGAAAGGTTGGTCTTGGACAGATATTGTTCACCGATATTCATTGCAGCATTATTCACAATAGCTAAAATGTGGGAGTTACCCAAAAGTTCAACAGATGAATGGATAAACCAAATGTGGTATATCCATGCTTTGGAGTATTATTCATTGGTAAAAAAAGAAAAAAGAAAGTGCCAGTATAATAACATGAATGGACTCTGAAGTTAATATATTGAGTGAATTAAGCAAGATATAAAAGGACAAGTATTGTATGGTTTCTTTTATATAAAATACTTAGAATAAGCAAATTCATGGAGATAGACAACAGAATTGTGATTACCAGGGGTGGAGGGAAAGGGGCATGGCAGTTATTACTAAATAATTATGAGTTTGGGTTTAGAATTATGAAAAGAGCCTGGAAATAAATGGTGGTGAAAGATACACAGCATTGTCAATGAATTAAATGTTAAAATATTATCCACCTAAAACAGTTAAAATAATTTTTATGTTGTGTATATTTACCACAATTAAAAAGAAGGAAATTTTAAAATTTTCTTTTAAAAAATGGTGCACTCATTTTGGAAGAAAATGTGACAATTTCTTACAAAACTAAACGTAGGATTACCATAAGACCCAGCAACTTCACTCCTAGTACTTTCCCAAATGAGGCAAAGACTTAAGTCTAGCATTTGAATGTTTAAAGCATTTTTCATATTTACCAAAACACCATTTACCTTTAACCATTTCTATTCATTTCCAAAGATTTACAAACAACATTTTTAACAATTCTGCACAGATTAACCCTCAGCTTTCCATTCTCTACCCTCCTATTTTCTGGTGACCTATATTCCAATTATTAATTCCATTACTTTACATAATATATTTAGTTCATAATAGTGCAACCATACAGTATTAGTCCTCTTGTGGCTTGCTTGCTTCATGCAACATAATGTCCTCCAGGTTCATCCATGTTGTCATAAGTTTCACAACTTCACTTATTCTTACTGCTGCATAATATTCCATTGCATATATACATCACAATTTGTGTATCCATTCATTGGTTGATGGACACCAGTGTTGTTTCCAACTTTTGGCAGTCGTGAATAATGCCACTATAAATATCAGATTGTAGATGTCTTTTTGTTTCACTGCTCACAGTTCTTCTGGGTATATACCTAGTAATGGAATTGCTGAGTCACATGCCAAGGCTATATTCAACTTCCTCAAAAACTGCCAAACAATCCTCCACAATGGCTATACCATTCAACATTCCTACTAACAGTGAATGAGCATTTCTATCTCTCCACATCCTATCCAAAATTTAAAGTTTAACAGCTGTTTAATAGTGGCCAGTCTAATAGGTATGAAATGATATTTCATTGTAGTTTGGGTTTGCATTTCCCCAATCACTAGTGATGTTGAACATTTTTTTTCATGTATTTATTCACCATTTGTATTTCTTCACCATTTGTATTTAGCTTTGAGTACAATGCTAGCTTTATGATTTTCATATATATACTTTACCCTATTGAGAAAGATTCCTTCTACTCCTATCTTTTGGAGTGTTTTTATCAAGAAAGAGTGCTGTGTTTTGTCAATGCATTTTCTGAAAAATTGAGAGGTTCATGTGATTTTTCTTTTTCAATTTATCATTGTGGTTTATTATTACACTAATTGGTTGTCTTATGTGGAACCACCCTTGCATACCTGGGATAAACCCACTTGATGGTGGAATATAATTCTTTTAATGTACTTTTAGATTCAGTTTGAAAGTATTTTGTTGAGAATTTTTGCATCTATATTCACTACAGTTATTGGTCTGTAATTTTTTTTTCCACTGGGAGGTCCTGGGGATCGAACCTGGGTCCCTGCATATGGAAGACAGATGCCCAACCATTTGAGCCACATCCATCCCCATGTAATTTTCTTTTTTCATAGTATCTTTATCTTGTTTTGGTATTAGGGTGATGTTGGCTTCAAAGAATGAGTTTGTTAGTGTTCTTTTTTGCTCAAATTCTTTGAAGAGCTTGAGCAAGATTGGTATAAGATAATCTTTGAATGATTGGTAGAGTTCTTTTGTGAGGCTACCTGGTCTTTGGCTTTACATCTTTGTGCAGTATTTGATGTCTGTTTCAATCTCTTCACTTGTGATTGGTTTGTTGAGGTCTTCTCTTTCTTCAAGCATCAGTGTAGGTAGTTTTTCTGTTTCTAGGAATTTGTCCATCTCATCTATATTGTCTAAGTTTTTTTGCATACAGTTGTTCAAGTTGTCCTCTTATGATTTCTCCAATTTCTGTGCAGTCAGAGATATATGTCTCCCCTCTCATTTCTGATTTTATTTCTGTCTTCTCTCTTTTATTCTTTGCCATTCTAGCTAAGGGTTTGTCGATCTCAATGAACAAATTTTAGTTTTGTTCATTTTCTCTATTGTTTTCTATAATATTTATTTCTGCTCTAATCATTACTATTTCTTTCCTTTCAGTTGGTTTATGATTAGTTTGCTGTTCTTTTTATAATTCCTTCAGGTGTGCAGTTAAATCTTCAATTTTACCTCTTTCCTCTTTTTAAATGTAAACATCGGAGGTTAAAAATTTCCCTCTTAGTGTTGCTTTTGCATTTTCCCAAAAGTTTTTATAAATTTTTTTCTCATTTTCATTTATCTCAAGATATTTGCTGATCATTCTGATATCCAAAACCTCCCCAAAAATGAAGCCAACTAAATGACCAAATAAAATTAATAAGAAAATGAAACAATAATAATTTTAAAAATAACAAATAAAATTCAAAAAAATTAAAGAATTGGAATGAAAAGTTTTAGACATTGTGTCTTTCACCATTGTAAAGTCTGTTGTCTTGTATGTACAGTGATATTTTCTTCTGTATATTCACCCAGTGTCTTATTATTTTCATTTTATCTTCAAAAAAGGTTAAGTTACAGAAAAGTTGGGTCACAACTGTGTCAAGGGAGGATCACTGTTGTGGGGTGTCAGTGGTGGAAGTATGTGTGGGGTATGCCTCTAAGGCATATGAATATGTTCTAGTGTTCATGGGCATTGTCTCAGTGGGTGGAGACCCACACAATACCAAAAGGATTTTGAATTCCTATCCTGGGGGTGCTGCTACATTCTCTAATAGGATGGCAAGAATCCCCTGAGTATAAGGGCAGTGCCTAGTGAAGTAAGACAGACCACTAGGCCATGCCTTTGATATTGATGATTGTATTCATGGACGTTTTTTATGAAATTGAAACATAGCCTAGTATTATATATTGCCTAAGAGTTACCTCCTGAAAGCCTCCTTGTTTCTCAAATGTGGCCTCCCTCTAGGTCAAACTCAGCAGATAAATGCACTACCATCCCCCGGGCATGGGACATGACTCCCAGGGATCTGTCTCTCAAGCACTAAGGGATTATTACCAAGTGCCAACCAGTAATGCATTTAGAAAAAGACCTATACCATAAAGGGAAAGTTGTAAATACAAATGAATTTTTATGGCTAAGTGATTTCAAAGTAAGTTGGGAGGTCATTCCAAATCTTCCATAATCAGTGCCTCAAAGAGCAGGGCTCCTGAGAGTTCTAAAGACATCCAGACACTATAAACAAGGCAAACAAGCAGAATAATTCAGCACCTTGTCAGTGTGCCTTTCTTCAGTGTGCTCTCCTGTCTCTTTTATTTGAACCTATAATTACCATGATACTTGTGAAATATATGTTCCAGAGACTTAAATTTTGGTCTGTCCATGTGCCAGTTGAGCCCAGAAACTCAGGAGAGTTGCAACACCTACTCTCCAGTTCATTGGACTCACACAGGACAACTAACAAGAAGATGATGTTGGACAATGACCATTCCAAGGACCAGAGAATATCTGCAACTGCAAGGAAATATTTCTATTCATTTGCCCCATGGGATTTGAGCTCTATTTCAATTAGAAACGGAGTGGGCATCACCATTCCAAAATCCTCAAGATTGTGGAATTAACAAGGGACTAGAGTAGACTTATTATTATTCTACTATAGTCATAATTATTCTAGCAATGGAAGAACCTTTATAAATGATATAAAGGCAGTGGCCACCAGAAGTTTTGAAGGGAAGGAGAAGAAAGGATAGGTATAATATGGGGGCATTTCTGGACATTGGAATTGTCCTGTGTGACATTTCAATGATTAATACAGGCCATTATATATTTTCCCATAACCTACAAATTTGTGCAGGAGATAAGGTAAACTATAATATGTAAAAGTGTGCGAGGGGAAGGGGTGGGGCATATGGGAATCCCCTATATTTTTATATAACCTTTATATAATCTAAGTCTTTAAAAATAAAAAGTAATTATAAAAACATGTAAATACAGCATTAGAAAAAAAATACTTGCTGAATTCTCTTGCAAATTCTTCTTTGATCCATTGACCATTTAAGAGTGTGTTATTTAAAGAGGGTTTATAAAGGGTGCTATCTTCTATAGACATCTGTTAGGTCTAGTTCATTTATGATATTATTCAAGTTCTCTGTTCCTTTATTTATCCTCTGTCCAGATGTTCTATCCAATACTGAGAGTGGTATACTGAAGTCTCCAACTATTATTGTAGAGACATTTATTTCTCCCTTAAGTTTTGCCAGTATGTGTCCCATGTATCTTAGGCACTCAGGTTAAGTGCATAAATATGTAGTATAGTTTCTATTTCTTTGTGAATTGTCCCTTTTACTAATGTATAATGACCTTCTTCATCCCTTAGGACAGTTTCACATTAGAAATCTATTTGTCTGATAGTATCACTACTCCAGCTCTTTTTTGGTAACACTTAGCATAACATATCTTCTTCCAACCTGTCACTTTCAACCTGGTTGTGTCCTTATGTCTGAGGTGGGTCTCTTGTAAATGACATAGAGATGGCTCATGTTTTTTATAAAGAGAATTGCCTTTACTTTCGTTTTACTCTATTTCCCTTTCTTTCACTTTTTTTCTTAGCTTTATTAGTTTTTTTTAAAAAGATATTTAATTACATAAATGTTACATGGAAAATATAGGGGATTCCAATATGCCCCACTCTCCACATTGCCCACATTTCCCCATATTAAAAACATCCTTCATTATTGTGGTACATTCATTGTAATTGATGAACACATCTTGGAGCATTGCCACTAAGCATGTAATATAGTTTAGATTGTAGTTTACACTCTCTCACACACAATTCTGTAGGTTATGGCAAGATATATAATGGCCTGTATCTGTCATTGCAATGCCATTCAGGACAAATCCCAAGTCCTGGAACTGCCCCCATGTTACAGCTGTTTTCCCTCTTGCTGACTTCAGAAACTCCAGTAGCCACTACCTCCACCTTAATGATATAATTTCTTCCATTGCTAGAATCACAATAATTCTATAGTAGAACACCAGTAAGTAAACTCTAGTCCATAGTTCATTCCCCAATACTGAGGATTTGGGGATGGTGATGCCCACTTCACATCTAATTGAGATGGGGCTTCAGTCCCATAAGGCTGATGGATGGGACTCTCTTCCTTGTAACTGTAGATTCTCTTGGATCCTTGGTATGGTGGTTGTCCATCATCACCTCCTTAATAGTGATCCTGAGTGAATCCAATGAAATGGAGAGTAAATGTTGCAATTCCATTGAGCATACAAGTCTCTTGGACATAAACCTATGAACTCCAGAACAAACTATAGGTACAAATAGAAAGGAAAGAAGAACCATGTGTATGGAAACCATAACTGAGTCAAATTCTGTCACACTGGGGAGCACAAACATCAAAGTAGGGCTCACTGGCAAGGCACCAAACTCATGAGCTATCTACCCTGACCATAGTGCCTGGGTGTCTAGGCACAATGTAATCCCTCAGGAGCCCCACTATTTGGGGTAATGTCTAATTTGGCAGTCAATGAGATCTTGCTGAGAGAAGCATAACCTCTGGAATGACCGCCCAACTCACTTGAAGTCTCTTAGCCATATAAGCTCATTTGTTTTTACCTTTCCCCCCTTTGGGTCAAGGTCTTTTTCCAGTTGCATTGTTAGTTGGTGCTTGGTAGTAATCCCTTGGTGCCAAGGAGACTCATCCCTGTGAGTCATGTCCCATGCTGGGGGGAAGTTATTGCATTTATATGCTGAGTTTGGCTTGAAAGAGGTCACATTTGATCAACAAGGAGGCTCTCAGGAAGTAATGCTTAAGCACCCTATACTACTAGGCCAAGTTTCAATTTCAAGAATAAAAGTTCATAAGCACAGACATCAATATCAAGAGCCTGTCAATGGACCATCTTCCTTCATTTGCCTCTGTACTTGAGGGATTCTTGCTGTTCCATTAGAGAATGTGGCAGAGCTCCCCAGGATGAGAATTTAATATTCTTAAGGTTATTGTGTGGATCTCCATCCACTGTGACAATGCCCCATGAATATTTGAATACATTTATATGCCTTATATGTATACCTAGCTGAACCTCCTCCCATGTATCCTCATCACTGACACCCAACACCAATGGTGTTCCCCTGCCACAGTTGTAATCCTTCTGTGATCCAAAACTTCTTTAAAAATGTAGCCAATAAAATAGCCAAATAAAATTAATAAGAAAATGAAATAATGATAGTTTAAAAATAAGAAATATAATACAAAAAATAAAGAAATAAAAAATAAAAAATTCAGATAATAAAATATAATTAAAAATATAATTTTTTTTGACATTTGGCCTTTCATCACTGTAAGATCTGTTGCTCTGTATGTACAGTGATATTTTCTTCCATTTATTCTCTCAAATGACTAACTTTTTTCATTTTGTCTTCAAAGTTTTGGGCCACAGCAAGGTCACATACAGAATATAGGGGACTCCCATTTATCCAACATCCTTCCCCTTTTCCCCTTTCACCTATTAATAATATTTTATTTGTGGATTGTACATTTGTTACTACTGATGTGCAAATAATGAAACATAGCTACCAACCATGCTCAATAGTTTACATTATGGTTTACATGTTGGAACATACACTTTTATAAATTTTTGTGAAATTTAACATGTCCTGTATCCATCATTGCAAGATCATGTAAAAAAAATTCTATTGCCCACTATATTCCCCGGTTCCATCTATTCTGTTCCTCCTCCCCCCTCCTCTCAGAACACATGGCAACCACCAGGCTACACTCTTTGCAGGACCAGATTAATAGTTATTTGTGACAACACTGAGTGATTGACACACAGGTCTTTCCTCCCCTATCGGGCACAACCTTTGTTCTCCAGAGCCTTTCTAATTTAGAAGATAGTGGGTCTCCCTAGAATGGGAGTCCAACACCTTCCTGCTCATTATGTGGGTCTCCTTGCACTGACATAACACACTATGTCAAGAGGAACACTCTCACAATCCCTAGAAGCTTACCCCAATGTGCCCTTTCCCAAATGCCCCCCCATCCAAATGCCTTAAACCAGTAACCCTACCTTTCCCTACGTCCAAAAGAGCATTTCCAACATTGTAGTTTCAACTGCATACCGACCAATCCTTAGTGTTCACATGTTCCATCCCCCAACCCTCCCCCATGGACAATCTAAACCCCTCTACACATCCAACCCCCAGGACATACCTGAACCACCTAACTCAATATTATCACTGCATCATTGTCATGCCCCTCCACTGCATAACTAAACACTTCCAATTTATCATAGATTTTGTCCATATGGGCTTTGGCTCACAGCCTTCTTCTCCCTTTTTATTTTCTGTAAACCTATCTTCCAGACTCTAGCTCTGTGAGTCTGTTCAATTTGCTTAATTCATATCAGTGAAGTCATGTAATAGTTATCCTTCAATTCTTGGCTTGCTTCGCTCAATATAAGATCCTCAAGATTCATCCATGTTATCTCGTGTGTTAGCATTGAATTTCTTCTTACAGCTGAGTAATATTCCATTGTATATATGTACCACAATTTGTTTATTCATTCATTTGTTGAAGGGCAATTGGGTAGATTCCAACTTTTGGCAATAGTGAATAATGCCACTATGAACATTGGTGTGCATATTTCTGTTCATGTCCTTGCTTTCAGTGTTTCTGAGTATATACCCAGCAGTGGAAATGCTGGATCTTATGGCAGTTGCATAATTTGTTTTCTGAGGAACTGTCATAATGTCCTTCACAATGGTTGCACCATTCTACATTTCCACCAGCAGTGAATAAGTGTTTCCATTCCTCCACATCCTCTCCAACAATTGTAGTCTTGTTTTTCTAATATCCTCCAGTATAGTGGGTGTAAGATGATATCTCATTGTAATTGACTTACATTTCCCTAATAGCTAGTGATGTTGAACATCTTTTCATATGCTTTTCAGCCATTTATATTTCTTCTTTGGGGAAGTGTCTATTCAATCTCTTGCCCATTTTTAAATGGGTTGTTTGTCTTTTGATTTTCAAGGTGTAGGATTTATTTATATGTGAGGATATTAGGATGCTATCAGATTTAAGGTTACCAAATATTTTCTCCCATTGACTAAGCTGCCTTTTCACTTTCTTGGCAAACTCCTTTGAGGTGCAAAAATTTTTAATTTTGAGGAGGTCCCATTTATCTATTTTTTCTTTTGCTGCTCATGCTTTGGGTGTGAAGTTCATGAAACCATTTCCTATTATGAGATCCTGTAGATACTTACCTATATTATCTTCCTAGGTCTTTATGGTCTTTACTCTTATATTTAGGTTTTGATCCATCTTGAGTTTTTTTTTTTTTTTTTTTTGTATAAGGTGTGAGATGGTGTTCCTCTCTCATTCATTGGATGTGGATATCCAGTTCTCCAAGCACCATTTGTTGAAGAGGCCATTCTCTCCCATTTGAATGGGCTTTGTGGTCTTGTTGAACATCAGTTGACTTTATATGTAAGGACCTATATAAGAACTATCAATTCAGTTCCATTGGTCAGTATGTCTATGTCTATCCTTGTGCCAATACTATGCAGTTTTGATCACTGTAGATTTTAATATGTTTTAAAGTCAGTGTGATTCTTCCAACTTCCTTTTGGTTTTTCAATATGTGTTTGGCTATTCAGGGCCTTTTGCCCTTCCTAATAAATTTCATAAACAGTTTTTCCAATTCAGTAAAAAAATGCTGTGATGAATTTTACTGAGATTGAATTAAATCTGTAGATCAGTTTGGGTAGGGAAGACAACAAAATGATGTTTAGTCATCTTATCCATGAATAGTGAATACTTTTCCATTTATTCAAATCTTTGATTTCCTTAAACAGTGTTGTGTAGTTTTCTTGACACAAGTCATTTACATATTTAGATAAATTTATTCCTAGATATTTTATTTTTTCAGTTTTTCAGTAAAAAATAGTACTTTTTTCTTGATTACCTTTGCAGATTGCTCATAATTCGTGTACAGAAATGCTACTGAATTTTGCACATTGATCTTATAACCTGCATATTTATTGAACTCATTTATAAGCTCTAGAAGCTTTGTTACAGATTTCTCAGGGCTTTCTATGTATGAAATCATGACATCTGCGAATAGTGAAATTTTTACTTCCCCCTTTCCAATTTGGATGCCTTTTATATCTTTCTCTTCTCTAAGTGCTCTAGCAAGTATTTCTAACAAAATGTTAAATAGGAGCAGAGAAAGTGGGCATCCTTGTCTTGTTCTCAATGCTAGAGGGAAAACTTTTAGAATTTCACCATTGAATATGGTGTTAGCTGCATGCTTTTCATATATACCCTTTGTCATGTTGAGGAAGTTTCCTTCATTTCCTATATTTTGTAGTGTTTTTATCAGGAAAAGATGTTGTATATTGTCGAATGTTTTTACTGCATCTATAGAGATGATCACTTGATTTTTCTTTTGATCTATTTATGTGGTGTATTACATTGACTGATTTTATGTTGAACCATCCTTGCATATGGAAAGAAACCCACTTGGTCATGGTGTACAATTCATTTGATGTGTTGTTGAATGTGATTAGCAAGTATTTTGCTAAGGATTTTAACCTCTTGATTCATAGAGATTGGTCTATAGTTTACCTTTCTTGTGGCATCTTTGTTTGACTTTGGCATTAGGTTGATGATGACATCATAGAATGCATTAGGCAATGATACTCCCACTTCTATTTTTTGGAAGAGTTTAAGTAGTATTGGTGATAGTTCCTTCCAGAATGTTTGCTAGAATTTACCTCTGAAGCCATCTGGTTCTGGGCTTTTCTTAGTTGGGAAGTTTTTGATGACTAATTCTATCTCATTACTTGTGAATTTTCTGTTGAATTCATCAATTTCTTCTTTCATCAATGCAGGTTGCTTGTGAGTTTCTAGGAATTTGTCCATTTCCTCTAAATTAATTATCTTGTTGGTATATAAATTTTCAAAGTATCCTTTTCTGATACTCTTTATTTCTGTGGGGTCAGTGGTGATATTTCATTTGTCATTTCTTGTTTTATTTATTTGCATCTTCTCTCTTTTTTTCTTTGTTAATCAAGGCAAAAATTTGTCAATTTTATTCATCTTTTTGAAGAACGAGCTTTTGGTTTTGTTTATTTTTTCTAGTGTTTTCTTATTTTCAATTTCATTTAGTTCTGCTTTGATCTTTGTTATTTCTTTCTTTCTACTTCCTTTGGGATTAGTTTGTTGTTCCTTTTCTAGCTCCTCCAGGTGTGCAGTTAGCTCTATGATTTTAGCTCTTTCTTCTTTTTTAATATAAGCATTTTTGGCTATGAATTTTCTTCTCAGTACAGCTTTTGCTGCATCCCATAGGTTTGATACAAACTGTTTGTCCAAGAGGGTGTTGTTGAACTTTCTTATCGTTTTGCCTAATCTTGTTTTCAGTCCCTTACTGATTTCCAGCTTCAATCCATTATTTTCTGTTGAGATATTCTGTCTAATGGTGATAATGGTGTTTTAAAGCCCCCACCCTAATTGTAGAGGCATCTATTTCTTTGCTTAGTTTTTCTAGTGTTTACATCACGTATTTTGATGTGCTCTGGTTAGTTGCATAAATGTTTCTTCTTGATAGATTACCACTTTTAATAATATATAGTGCCCATTTTTGTCTCTTAGAGTCATTTTGCATTTCTTTTCTTATCTTTTTAGTTGTTCTTACACTCTACCCCAACTCTCTTTCTCCTGTTTTTTCTTTTGACTTGCAGATATTCCTTTAGTATTTCTTGAAAGGCAGGTTTCTTATTGAGTTACTCTCTTAATTTCTGTTTATCTGTGAATGTTTTGAACTCTCCTTCAGTTTTGAATGCCAGTTTTTCTGGATAGAGAATTCTTGGTGAGGAGTTTTTTTCTTTTAGCACCTTGACTATGACTATGAATGCCTTCTTGCCTCCATGGTTTCAAATGAGGAATCAGCACTTAATCTTATCAAATTTCTCTTGTATGTATGTGATGATTCTCTTTTCTCTTGCTGATTTCAGTATTCTCTCTTTGTCTTGCACATTGGACATTTTGGCAATTATATCTCTTGGAATAGGTCTGTTAGTATTTATACTCTTTGGTGTGTATTGTGCTTCCTGGACATGTACACCCATGTCATTAAATTGGGTTGGGAAATTTTCAACCATTATTTCCTCCAATAAACCTTCTTTCCACTTTCACTTCCCTTCTTCCTCTGGGATGCCTATAATGCATATGTTTGTGTGTTTCATGCTGTTATTTAAATTCCTGAGTCCCTGCTGGATTTTTTCTATCTTTTTATCTATCTGTTCTACTATCTGTTTGATTTCAGCTGCACTGTCTTCCATATTGACGATTCTTTCCTCTTCATATTCAAATCTGCTTTTATGTACTCCCAGTGTATTTTTATTCTTGTATTGTGCCATTCATCAACATCATATCCTTTATCTTTTAATTTATGTTTACAATTTGGTCCCTCTGACTCAAAGGAATGCTGACATCAGTACTCCTTTCCTTAAAGGTAGGAGCTGCTTACACTTCATCATTTTCTGACCCTAAGGAAAGAGGTCTTTCCCCTCCCATGGGAGACAAGGTGGAGACAGGCCCAAGATTCTTTCCATCTATCTCTGGATGATGCACTTTTTCTGTGGCAATTGCATTAGGACCTGGCCATCTATATCTGCCATGAGCTGATGCTTCCAAGCACCCATATGGCAGTAAGTTTGCATCTTTCTTTTTGGATGCATCCATGTACCTTAATTTTGATGTTTGGGGTGGTGCACAGGTTCCACCCTGGGCATTAAGGGAAGAGCCTTGTATGAAATCCACTAATCTTTGCTTCTTATCACAAAATGTGAGTCCAATAAACTATCATCTTATCAAAGTTGTAAAACCACTTGCTATTAACCCAGAGTCCATTACAAGGTCAGCCTTGTACTTCATGGCCAGAGTTTGGGGAATTCCTGCATCTACAGCTTGTCAGCTTCTGGAAAACCCATTTCAGCACTCACTTCTGCCCTCTGACTCTCAGAACTCAGTCTTTCTGTGCTTTCTGTCTCTGTTCACTCACAACACTGTTGAGCTGAAGAGGGTAAAATGCTCAGAGTCCACCTTCAGGTGCTAAGACCAGAATGAAATATTTAATATCACTTATAAGAATGTTCCTGTTCTAGAGCAGATTTAGTGTTATTCTACTATACACTTATTGTTATTCTAGGAATGGAAGAACTTTTATCATTGATGTGGAGGCAGTGGCCCCCAGGGTTCTGATGGGAGGAGAGGGAAAAATAGGTGTGATATGGGGGCATTTTTTGGACCTTGGAATTGTCCTGAATGATGTTGCAATGACAGATACAGGTCATTATATATCTTGTCATAACTTACAAAATTGTTTGGGACAGAGTTTAAACTATAATCTGCTCTTAGAGGCAATGCCCCAATATGTGTTCATCAATTGTAAAAAATGTACCACACTAATGAAAGATGTAGTTAATGTGGAAAAGTGTGGGTTGGGGAGGTAGTGGGCCATGTGGGCATACCCTACATTTTTTTATGTAACATTTATGTAATCTAGTTATCTTTAAAAAATAAATAAATTTTTAAAAAATATAAAAAGTATATTTAAAAAAATGTTCCTGTTAATGCCACATCATTGGTCTAACACAGTCAATAGAGACAATTTCAGAACAATCTTACTGGATGTTTTTCCAATGTACAGATTTCTTAGGTGTCAAAATTTCAAGGCTGGTGACCTTTTCACACCTGATATTTCACACACAGTTATTTTCTCTTTGATTGGGTTGCCTCTATCAACTTGTGGAAGGCTTGCCCATTTTCTGTAAGATGACAAAGTCATAATTAAAATGGTGACAATATGACTCATAAGACACACACCTTTGTGGTAGGAAACTCTGAAAAAGACACCTTTGCATAGACTCAATCAATACATCCATACATGGTGACATTGTCTGTGATTCACACTGTGTTCTCTTTAAGCCAAAGTCTCAACATTATCTGACTTGGTATTGTAGAAAGAGGCTCTTATTCTCATCAATAAATAGCACTAGTTTATTTTGCAACCATTATGTTTTCCTCATAAATAATTTGCAGATTGTCTGAAAGGGTCAGTGTGCCTGCTGAGGATTGCTACACACCCCAGTTCCAGTCATGGGTCTCTGTGGAAAGACTCCATGGAACTTTGTCTCTCTGTGTACTTGAGCATATTTCTGAAAAACCTGATTCTGCAGCCTTGAGTGAAACTGGGGTTTAGGCCCAAACCAGTTTCAGTGCTTACTCCTGAACTTTTATCTGATTATGATCCTGTATAATGAATGTGAGGCTATAATGCTGAACTACACCTGCAATTGTGCTCATTTCTGAAATGCTGGACAGAATCAACTGTGAGGAGGATTGTTGGAAATTCACCTCTGTTCAGGAACAGCAAGGAGAGAATATTGAAAGGGGGGAAGGACCAGATACTAACAGACAATGTACAGAGGGCCAAGGAAATTCAAATCTATTCTGAAGTCATAGAGAGCCATGACCATGGGGCATGATGGGAGACTGATGTCACGATCACCTCTGTCTTGGTGACTGTACCTCCACAACTCTCCTCATGCCTATCCAGTCCAGCTGGGCTGCATCCTTCCTGGACTGGGCTTTGGGGGAAGAAAAACCAGCAACGCAAGCTCTGAAAACTCTTTGCTCTGCTACTTTCCTCTGTTTCTGCTCTTGACACTCAGCTTGTCTCTGTGCTAGCTTCTCCCTGCTTCCAGGACTGGGTAGTATCTGATCTTGGTATGAGTCAAGGGACCATCATGCCTTCTTCTTTTGGCTCCTATGTAGCCTCTCTCTTAACTCACAGAGGTCTTCCCCTTGGTGAGTTAGGTCTTATTACAACTCCAGGTTTTGTCTAACCCCTGCACACTAGACTGGATCCCTGGATCCTCCTCAGATTTCCCTAAGAAGACCACCCTCCCTGAACCCCAAGCACTAGGCTTCATATCAGGGTGGGACACATCATTTCTGCTGCTCATTGAGGACTAACTGCCAGTCTGGGGCAGCTGATCATGGGTTTAGAGAAGATAAAAGAATAAATATGTTTTCTAGGCAGTGGGAGCTAGGGGGATACATTGGGGAGAAGACAGGACACATCAGGCACTCAGGTGGTGTAAGACCTTGTAGACCACTCACATTTTATTTATAACATTTTATTTTGAAATAATTCAAAAATTACAATGTAGTTTCCAAAATTATTATTTGGAACCCCATACAGAGAACTGATCATGTTCCCCTCACCCAACCAGGTACCCATATCCACCAACTTCTAGCATTTTGCCACATGTGCTGTATAATTCTGTCTGTCTTTCTATCTGTAAATATCTAAACATTTGAGAGTAAATTGTGTACATTGTGCTCTTTGAACACTTGATACTTCCACATACACTTATGAAGAATAAGGATGTTCACCTATAAAACCATCTTATATACAGTTATCAAGTTCAAGAAATTCAAATGGATATAAAACTTGCAGAATATATTTCATTTTTTTGTATGTCACAATAATGCCTTTTCCTTATTTTCTTCCCCACTATTATATCCATTTGAGGATCATGTATTGCATTTAATTGTTGTCTCATTAGTCTGTTTCTCTTTTAAATTTGGAAACTTATATACAACATGAAAATTCCCATCTTTGTTACTCTCAAGCATACAATTCAGTGCGATGAATCACTCACAATATTGCACGTCTCTCACTACCATCCATTACCAGAAATTTCCCATCACCCCAGACAGAAACTTGTATCTATTGTACATTAAATCTCCATTCTCATTCCATTCTCCATCCTTGGTAACTAGTACTTTACTTTCTGTTTCTCTGAATTTGCATATAATCTATATCATGTAAGTGGAATCATACAATATCTGTTTCTTTATGTCTGACTTATTTCCTTTATAAGATTGCTTCATAGTTTATGCATGTAGAAGTATGTATCAGAACTTCATTCCTTTTTATGAATAAATAATATTTCTTTATACGCATATGCCACATTGTGTTCATCTATTCATCTGTTGATGGGCACTTGGGTTGATTCTAGCTTTTGGCTATTGGGAATAATGCTGCTAAGTACAGTATTGTACAAATATCTGTTTGAGTCCCTTCTTTCAATTATTTTGGGTATATCTTGAAGTAGAATTGCAGGGTCATATAGTAGTTCTATGTTCAACTTTTTGAGGAACTGCCAAAATATTTTCCACAGTGGTTGCACCATTTTAATCCCCACCAATATTAAACTAAGATAGCTATTTATCCATATTCTTGCCAATACTTGTTATTTTCCACTTTTTATATAATAGCCATCCTATTGGGTTTGAAGTGGTATCTTGTTGTTTCGATTTGCATTTCTCTAATAGATAATTATATTGAGCATCTTTCAATAAGCTTATTGGTGATTTGCATATCTTCTTTGGAAAAATGTCTATTCAATACCTTGACCCATTTTTAAAACTGTGTTGTTTGTCTTTTTGCTTTTGAATTGTGGGCTTTTTATATTTTCTGGGTATTAATCATTTATCAGATATAAGTCTACAAATAATTTCTCCCATTTCAGAGGTTGTCTTTTTACTTTTTTGACAATATCTTATATGCATAATATTTTCAATTTTGATGTGGTCCAATTTATTTTTTTTTTAGTTGCTCATTTGATGTAAAATTAGAATCCATTGCACACTACACATTCTTGAAGATATTTACCTATGTTTTCTTCTAAGAGTTTTTTTAAGATTACCTGATATTTATATGACTGTGCCATTTTAAATAATGTTTTGTGTATGGTGAGAGTTAGGAATCCAGACTGATTCTTTGGATCTGAGATTCCAGTATTCTCAGCACAACTTATTGAAGAGAGTATTCCTCCTCCATTTAGTGACTTTGGTGCCTTTTCTGAAAATAAGATTACCATAGATGTGTGGGTATAGATCTCTCAGTTCTATTCCATTTGCCTTTAAGTTTTTCCTTGTGCCAGGGTCACACTATTTTGATTATTGTAGATGTGTAATAGGTTTTCAAATCAGGAAGTGTGAGTCTTCCAACAATAATCTTCTTTTACAACATATTTTTATGGCTGTTCAGGGTCCTTTGCCATTCTATATGAATATGGTGATTAGCTTTTCCATTCCTGCAAAGAAGGCTGTTTGAATTTTTATTGGGATTGTATTAAATCTGTAAATTCCTTGGAGTAGTAATGATATCTTAATCATTATATTCATTCAATCCATGAGCATGGGATATCTTTCCATTTATTTACTTTCAACAATGATGTGTAGTCTTCTGTGTGCAAGTCCTTAAGACCTTGGTTATATTTATTCCTAATTTTTTTTTAGTTGACATTGTAAACGTAATTATATTCTTGATTTCCTGTTTGGATCATTCCTTGCTGGTGTATAGAAACACCATTCATTTTTGTTTATTGGTATTGATTGCATCCTCTTGCTTTACTGAATTCATTATCTGTAGTAGGTTTTTTAAAAAAAATTCTTCAGTATTTTCTATATATAGGATCATGTGATCTCTGTATAGTGATACTTTTACTTCTTCCTTTCTAATTTTTATAAACCTTATTTATTTTTCTTACCTAATTTCCCTGGTGAGACCTCCCAATACAATGTTGAAAGGCAAGTGTGATAGTGAATCTTTGTATCTTTGTCTTGTTCCTCATCTTAGGCAAAATCTTTCATTTTTTCACCATTGAGTATAATGTTAGTTGTTGGTTTTTCTTGTAGGCTTTTTATCATGTTGAGGAAATTAGCTTCTATTTTTTGTTTTCTTACTAACAAGAAAGGATGTGGAATTTTTGTCAACTGCCTTTTCTGCATTAAATGAGATGATCATGTGTTTTTTCCTTTCATTCTAATAATGTGGTTAATTACATTAATTGTCTCATTTTGAACCACATTTCCATTCCTGGTATAAACTCAGCTTGGTCATTGTATGTAGTTATTTTGATATACTGTAAGATTTGATTTGTTAAGACTTTTTTGAAAATGTTTGCATCTATATTCATAAGGGATATTTTCTGTATTTTCTTTCCTTGTGCTATCTCTTAGGCTTTGATATTAATGTGATGCTGGTCTCAGTATGAATAGGATGTCTACCCTTCTCTTCTAGTTTTTGGAAGAGCTTGAGGAATATTGGTGTTAATTCTTCTTTGAATGTTTGTTAAAATTCACCACTGAAAACATCTGGTCCTGGATTTTTTTGTTGGGGTGTTTTTAATTACTGAATGCATTATTTAATTTCTGCATATTTGTGAATATCCCAGTTCTTTCCTCATCACTGATTTTTTATTTCTGTCTGCTGTGGTCAGAGAAGATATTTTATATGATTTCAATATTTTGAAATTTATTAAGAATTGTTTTGTGATCTAACATTTGGTCTATCCTAGAGAATGATCAATGTAATTTTGAGAAACATGTGTATATGCTATTGTTAGATGAAGAATAGTATACATGTTGGCTAGGTCTAGCTGATTTCCATCATTGTTCAAGTCCTCTATTTCCTTATTGATCACACACTTAGATTTTCTATCCCATATTGAAAGAATTATAGTGAAGTCTTCTGCTTTCAATGTAGAACAATCTATTTTTCCTTTCAAATCAATGTTTACTTCCTATATTTTGTGACTCTGTTTTAGGTCTACATATGCTTTTGATCATTATATATTTTTGATGAATTGGCCCTTTTAACTCTGGGAATTACTCCCTTTGAAGTTTGTTTATTGATTTTGTAACCAGCTACTGATAAGTCCAATTTTCTTGAGCTTCAGCTCTCCTGTCAGGAAGGTCTGCCCAAGGTGAATGCACTATATAGGGTGTTTCTTATCTTACTGGACCTCTGTCTTGTCCTGGGCTTTTGCTTGTTAGTTATTTTGGAGTTCCCTTGTTAACAGGAGTTTGGTGTTCTCTCTGTGTCCCAAGAGACAAAGCCCCGTGCTCAGGTTTCTGAAGCCAACAGGCATTTGTCCCAGACTGTCTACCTCTATAGTTTCATACACTTCTTTAACTGTCACTTGCTGCTTTTGCCTGGTGGGCAAATTCTGGGAAGAAAGACACCCTAGGGTTTTTTTTTTCCCCAATTTGGTCTTTCCCAGACAAAACAGGGCCAGTGACTCACAGTAGTGGCACAGACATATCCAAAGTGTCGTGTGGAGGGTGTCAGGATGGATGCCAAAAACTTCTCCAATGGCTCCCAAAAGCTGAGCTTTCCTGTCCTGCCCAGCAAATGCAGCTCTTCTGCTAACATTCCCTCAGAGTTCTGAGGAAGCCCTGAGTCTTTACATCTCCACCACCTCCACTCTTGTCCAGGTGCTGTTGAAACAATGGCTGCTGCTATCTTTGTCCAGGGAGAATAGTTGAATAAATGCCTCTTTTGTGGGAGGGCATGGTTAAGGTTTAAAAAATTTTTGCCCTCAGAGTCACCCATCCAAATTCCCTAATCAAAAACCCTCATCAGTGTTTGGCTGAGCACATACCTGCTCTTAGGGAGAGAATTTTTATGTCCTTTTTTGAATGCAGCAGCTAGCCAGGAACTGAATCCCATGGAGATCTGACACAAGAGTGTGGGGTGAGAACTGGTAGCTCTTCCATGGATGCTGAACAGTTTTCTTCTGGCCACTGGAGTTACAAAATAGTTGATTTAGACATTTTCTGCCTGTTAAATAGCTGATTGGTGGAAAGACTGAGTTGGAGCTCCCTAATCCACCATCTTCACAGAAGTGTCCCTTTCTTTTATTCTTATACCTGACTTATAAGTTTGATATTTTACCTTGAAAGGTGGGTAATGCAAATGAACTTCAATCTCATATCAAACAGCCACATTACATAAAGAATGGCTACTGTATTGACATCCAGGTTTTCAGGTGTCATATATATCAGTTATTATTCTAATGGGGAAAAAATAGAACCAGCCATGGGTTGGAGGCTGATGAAAGATAACTTACCTAATAGAAAGAGGGGATATGAAAAAGGAAGCAGTACTATATCTAAACAATGAAACTAGGTGGTGGGGGAAAGTAACATAAAAACAAAAATTTACCTGAGGACACTTGCAAGGAAACAATATATAAGATAGGATAAGACCTATGTTCAAAATTAAGCAACAAATTACAGAACACAATGAAGAAATCACCTCTATGAAGTGACCAAAATGCAGAGATCCCAGGTTCAGACAAAAGATGGCAAGACTAGGAAAGAAGAGAAATATCAGGAACATCTCTAAGGAAAAACACAAGGAGATGTAGAAGTGTCAAATGATGAAAAGGGTGTGTGTGGGGAAAGGATATGGGATGAATGGTGGAAATGTTGCTTTTTCTTAGCTAAGAATTCTTAACCTGGGAGGCAGCTGTGGCTCAATTGATTGGGGTCCTGTTTATCATATGGGAGGCCCTGGGTTTGATTCCTGGGGCCTCCTGGTTAGGGTACGCTGGCCTATGGCACAGTGAGCTGATAGCCTGCATGGTGCGATGAGCTGGCACAGCAAGATGACACAACAAAGGAGACAAGCAAACACAAAAAAAATGCAAAGCAAATGGACACAGCAAGCACAAGCAACAAGGGGGTGGAGATAAATAAATAAATAAAATAAATCTTAAAAAAAAAGAATTCTGAACTGATCTTAAGCTATAAGTCACGTGGATGCGTAATTTGGTTGAAGGGTAAACCTTAAGCAAATCCACAACTTTCCAGCATACTACAATGCCTGAATCCCCTGACCATGTTCTGGCAGGAACATGGAGGAATGGATCACACTCCTTACATTGTCTTGGACAGCAATTCTCATGCATGGGCCTGCCCCTTTCTAGGATATGCTGTGACTAGAAGGTCTTGTTTGGAACAAAACCCTTGGGTTTCTGGCCCCTTCCCCAGTTCTGTTGTCTGTGGCCACATGAATATCAGGGCTACTGCTGCCAACACTGCTCTCCAGGTTGCTGCTGCCTGTACTAGATTGCACAGCAGTCCCACAGCAGAGTCCAAGTTCTGGGCTTCATTTAACTCAGGTGGAACCCTACCATGCCCTTGACCCCACCCACCTGGGCTTAATGTCTCAATGTTGGGGTTCCTGACATCTGGGCATCTGTACCCTCATCCTGGACCCTCCTCAATTTCAGGGGAAGCAGACTCACAAAGGATTTTCCAGGCTGAAGCTGCACCTAAGTTTGTATATGGTCATCATAGAAACCATGGGGTGAACAAGGGCAGCACTCCTAAAGGGGAGGAGTCTGGGCCATGTGTCCAGAAAGCAGTGCCTCCCACCCTGCAGGAGATTCTTAGCCCCCTTCAGCTTTGTGTCCAAGATTTAAACTCAACTCTGGGCCTGAGTCCCTTGAAACCAGCCAAATCAGGAGGAAGCACTGCCATGCATACCCCAGGGGGTTATTCTCCTCATCCTGGGTTTTGACTTGTGAATTACGATGATTTCTCCATAATGGGCAGGACATGTCCTGATATTCAAGAAGAAAGAGCAGATAGGATGGGAGAGTGGGGATGCCAGGGAGGAGGATTGCACATCCTGAATTATTTTGCTGGTCAGAGTCAAGCCTGAGCCAATGGAAAGGGACCCAGGGCCCTGGGCAGCCTCAGGAGCCTCCACTGGGAATTGGCCCAGGCATACAGAGGGCCACTGTTGAAGCCCAGTTCTCTATAGCCTGATGTGGTCAGGGATTCAGGGCACAGAGAGGAGACTCCCAAGCTCCTGGTCCTTCTGCTGGTAGGTTCCTTCTAGTGTCTTTTTAGTGAGAAGTCCATTCTGCTCCTGCCCACCAACGCCCTCTCTGGGTTTCCATGTGGGAACTCTACCTTCCCAGCTCTCTCGCTGCTGCTCTCTCAATCCACCTGTGTCCAGTTTATTCCTTGTACCCAGTCCTGGGGTTGCTTAGTCCACCTTCAGTCACCTGCAGCTGCTGCCCTGGTGTCCAGGCCCACCTCAGGCCCCCTGCTTCACTGGAAGTAAAGGCATCCTGGGTGGGGATGGGTGCCTCTAGGCCTGGAGCTGCTGCAGGTATCAGGGGTACAGGGCTTCAGTACCTCAATGGGAAGGGTCACTACTCTGAGGCAGCTCAGGTGTGGGATGTGGATGCGTGCCCACCCCTCTCCTCACACTCCTAACCACCTGTCAATGGAACAGCTGAATTCTGCCCACCATCCCCAAGCCACAAGGAGGTCTGAACAGCTGGAAGAGCTCTTGCTTTCCAGTGGTAGCAGCTGATCTGCAGGTATTGTCTTCAGCAGCAGAGTGGAGTCTATCCCTAAGTCACAGGGCCTAAAAAGAGAGTCTCCCACCTAATGGTCTCCAGGGAGAGGGCACTGGGGGCCATGTTCCTCTTTAGTCTAGAGGTAGAACATGGTAGGGCAGGTGCCCCAGAATGCCAGGCAAATGGTCATCTCAGCTGCTTGTGTGCCCCATGGACTGGGACAAGCAGCTGAAGCATCAGATAGGCTTGGGAGCCCAGGTCCTGAGCCACTGATCATGTGCTGTTACCCCACTGTGGGTAGCCTTGGACCTAGAGGGACAGGGCAGACAGAAGATAGTGGGCAAGGGTCTTTCAGGTCAAATCCTGCCTACACCCCATCTCAGCAGTTGAATCAAGTTCCTCCCAGACCCTGTGAGTGTAGAATGGTCACCAGAGACTTGCCTCTGTTGTCTTCATTTCTCTTGATTATAAAGTGCCTTTTCCTCCTCCTTCACTTTCCTTGAGAGCCCTGGATGCAGCAGTGACTCATGATAACAGCTCTTAAATCATTTTCTTTGTTGTCTGCATGGACTCTGGCCAGCCTTTCCCTAGTGCTGCAGGGATGTGGGCACCTTCCTGAGCATGGCCATTCTGCAGAAGGTCCTTGCTCTTGGGGTCCAGTACTTTGTGGTTCTGGCCTTGAAATTCTTTATGTATCCTTGAAAGTCTGAATTGTAAGTGGAGTCTTACAGAGCCATGGCACAGCACTGGGGTCTGGAGCCTTCAACTGGGTGCAGGCCTGCCTCCCATTGCCTCATCTCCCTTGGCAGGTCTTGGCTGCCCACATCCCTGTTTCCTGGTTCCCAGCCTTTCCTGGGAGGTAGAGGCTTGGCATGTGTGACATGCAGGGTTTGTGGGGGGAACCTGTTGACATCATCCTAGTCCCATTCAGGACCCCAGGGCAGCGAGAGGATCTCTGAGTAGGATGAGCATCTTGCCTATCATGGATCCAGATTCTGGACATGTCCCAGAACAGAGGAAGCCCTTGGGTGTCACCCATTTGCCATGGGCTGTGGTGGCTGGCTGTGGGATAGGGAAATGCCTGGCCTCACTTCCCTGGCCCATCCAGGGCATGGCTTGTGGGTCTGGTGGCTGTCAGCAGGGGGTCCCCAGTAGCAGGTGGGCTGTGTGCTTTCTCAGAGTCAAGGGTGGGACCCTGGTTCCTGTGAGGTTCTGTACTCACCCCGTGTTTGTCCCCATGCTTGAGGGAACACAAGACTAAATAGCAAACAAAAGCTGTCATGACAGAAAGAGGAAAAAAACTTTATATGTAGAAATACTAATGGCATTTTGCCTGCCATTTGGACATGTGACTCCACCCTTTTACTTTGCACTGACCCCACAATTCTGCAGCCTGTCCTGCTGGTACATCCTGGAACCCTGCACTTGGGGCCTCTTCTGCATAGGGAACAGCAGACGGTAGCAGCCCTGAGGGCTGACAACTTGGTTGTCACCACCCTCTAGGAGCAGCACTGGGCAACCCAAGATCTGCATAGGCCTCCCATCTATGTGGCTCCCTGAAGCCCCAATCCAGCTTCCCAAAGACATGTCCCCTGGCCATGCTGGGCCTGACTTTGGCTACTCTGTGCTCTGGGGACTGGGAGCAACTGCATCTATCCTCCTCAGGTGCCTACAGTATCCTATGAGTTCACCTGCAGTCAGGGTGGGAAGATTCAAGACCAAACCCCTGTACCTCTCAGGTTCCTTCCTGGCCAGGTCTTTCCAGCATCATTTGTTCAAGCTCAACTGCCTCCAGCAAAATCTGGAAGGGCCCAGAGTTAGGGCTCTCTTCCAGGAGCTGGAGACCATGTCATTGGTGTCAATCTTTCCTGACAAGGAGTGTCAGTTTTCTGGGCAGACTCTTACAGCTCCCTTTGGGATGGCCTCACACTCCTCAGCAACCCTGATCTCTGATACTACGGTGTGACATGCCCATTATCAGGGTCTCTCTCTTCCTGCTTCTAACCTCCCCACCTCTCCTCTAAGCTTTCTTGTCTTGTCTACCAATAAGCCAGTGCACTCAAGTCTTTTGTCTCAAGGCCTACTTTTGGCAGCATGCATATCAAGGCAACCTCCTGACATCCTGGAGCCCTTCAACATCCACTGGACTCTGCTGGGTGGGGATTAGGGGCCAGAGCCACTTACTCTCAGAGGAAGCCTGTGCAAGAGCCCACTTTGTATTCACTGACTGCAGAGCCACAATAGACCATCTACCCCAGGACTTAACCCATCATAGTACAGGACAGACCAGCAGCCTGAGGTCAGGCAGATAGAGGTTGAAGGGGACAGCAGTTTTTAGGCAGAATCAGAATAAAAATTACCTCCTCCCTGAAGTCTCCTTGCATTGACAGCATTTCAACACATGTTAGTTTCCAGGGCAGCTCTTCTGAACCACAGCCCTCTCATTCTTCATGAAAAGAATCATCATGGAAAATTTTCATTGGAGTTTTAACCTGTCCATATCCAGCAGGAGTCTCCAGGACCTTTCTGTACTTGTGTTCCTGCCTTCACCTCCTCTATCCATATCAGGCTCTGCAGAGGTCACAGTTTGGATGCCTGGGGCCAAGGAGGAACTGCCCTGAGTTAGTTCACAAAGGGGTCAGATGCAGCGCAAGCTCCACTGTCCCCAAACAGTTGTGCCTCTAGGCAAACCAGGTTGTCCCTTAGACCTCAGTCTCCTCATTTTTGAAATACAGGGGACCCCAGCACCCTGAGGCAGCTTCTCCATTAGCTTTACTGAGGGGAGGTCTTTTCAATTTCCTCTCAACAAAAAAAGGAAAAGAAACTATAGTTTGACCTTTTTTGTTCTATTTCACACAATCCCTTGGGGCCTATTATAATTCTGGGCATGCTTTCTCATTTAAGTGGGCACTGTGAGAGTTTTCTATGTCATTCTTCTTTTATTCATTCATTCAACTAGTATTCTCATTTATGTGGCATTCTTTGTCATGAAAATACAGCATGAATAAAAGAAACAAAACTCTGCCCTATTGGAGCTCACATCTCAGATAGGGAGGCAGACATTAAATAAGAAAAGTCAGCTGAAATGGAGTAAGTAAACCAGGGAAAGAGGAAGTAAATCTTGTTGGGTGTGTGGAAATTTTAGCTTATGTTTCAGGGAGGCTTTCCTGAGATGCATATTTTCAGCCAAGGTTGGGCCACATCTTGCCTAGGGCCTTTGCAATTTCTGTTCCTCTGACTGGATAATCAGGCTTTTACTAGAGTGTGTCTGGTAGGTTCCAGGAATAACAAAGGGCCCCATGCTTGGAACAGGGGTTATGAGGGAACCTGTTACATGGATAACAGCAGCAGGAACTAACTTTGGCTTTCACTCTGAGCAGGTGGAAGACATTAGAGGGCTTTATGCAGTGACCTAACAAGATCAGTGAGACAGTTTGAATTCAGTGAATCCAAAATAAAGATTACGTTTGTGATATAATCCATTCCTGTGGGTGTGAAACCCTTTGATTGCATTAGATTCAGTTAAGAGACCTTGATTAGATTACTTGATTAAGTCAATTTTGATTGGACTGTATTAGTGAGGCATGTCTCAGGTTGGGTTTCTGCCCTCTTACTGGAACCTTACATAAACAGAAACACAGAGAGAAAGAAGACACATAGAAAAGGGAGTGCCATCATTTTTGACCCTGCTATGTGATAGAAGACTCAAAGATTGCTAGCAGCTAAAGTTGAAGCAGGAAGCCCCAAGAGGCTGGGCCCATGGAGCTGCTCAAGACTGAAGAAAGGAGCCATATGCCTCATTGCCCACAGGTGGGCTTGAGGAAACAATGAGCCTTGAGGGGAAGGTATGGGCCTATGCAGAGATCAGCTGCCACCTTGCCTAACCACAAGGCAGAATGCCAGGATCAGTAGTAGATGACTTTGGTTAGAAAGCATCTCTGATGGTGCCTTGATTTGGATATTTCCACAACCTTGGAATTGTAACATTTTACCCTATAAATTTCCCATTATAAAGTCAACCCATTTCTGGTCATTTTCATTGGCAGCCCTGTGGCAAACTAAATCAATCAGACTTTTCTTTAACAAGGTTACTCTAGCTGCTGGTTTGGGAATTAACTGAAAGGGGCCAGGGTAAGACATGGAACACTGTCTACATGATCAGCTCTAGTATAAATCTCAAATCTTGACAGAATGATTCAGCTCTAGATTAAGCCCCACCTTCATGATCAGCTTTAGATTAAGCCCTGCTTGCATGGTCAGCTTTAACCCCCACCTGCACAGTAAACTCTAGATAACTTTCCATGTTCCATCAGTTCTAGATCAGCTTTGCCTCCATGTTCAGCTCTAGATTCAGCCTACCTGCATGACCAGGTCTGGACTAAGCCTTACCTACATAATCAGATTTAGTTTGAGCCCCACCTGCATGCTGCATGCTCAGCCCTAGTTTAAGGCCTGCCTGCAAACTGAGATTGAGGTTAAACCCCATCTATATCCTCAGCTTTAGATGAAGTCCTGCCTGCATGTTCAGATCAAGTTTCAGTCCTACCTGAATGATCAACTCTAGATTAAGCTCTGCCTGTATGCTTAGCTCTAGATAAGGCCCACCTGCGTGGTAAACTCTAGAGAACTTTGCACACATCCTCATCTCTAGATAAGTTTTGCCTACATGCTCAGCTCTAGAATAATCCCCAACTGCACACAGCTCAAGTTTAAACCCCACCTGCATACTCAGCTCTAGATAACTTTTACTTGTGTTCTTAACTCTAGATTAAGACTTACCAGTATGCTCAGTACAACTTTAACCCTGTTTATGTGCTTAGATCAAGTTTCAGACTGACCTATATTGTTAGCTCTAGTTCAAGCCTGCCTGCATGTTCAGCTCTGATTTCATTCCCACCTGCATGCTACAGAGTAAGCAAATTCTGTGTACTTACATCAAGTTTCATTCCCACCTGTATTCTCAGCTCTAAATAAGCCCTGCCTACATACTCAGATCTTTTCAGTCCCACCTCCATTGTAAGCACTAGATTAAGCCATTTTGGCATGTGCAGCTCTAAATCAAGCCAGCATGTACACTCAGCTCAACTTTATGCCTGCCTTCAGGCTTAACCCTAGTTTAGAGCCCTGGCTGACTCAAGTGACTGATTCAGGCACAGGTGAATGCTGTAAGCTTGCCCAATCAGAGTGAGGCCAGGACTTCACTAGAGGCAGAAAAACCCACTCTACTGCTCTGGATTGTGATGTGCAGATGTTCACAGATGTGCAAATGTGATTGCAACCCTTTTGCCAACCTGATAAAATACAGCCCATAAAAGAACCTGACATATTTGGGTTGTTAAAAACATTGAATTTTAGAGAAATGGGACCCAAAACTTGATCAAGCCACCTTTCCTTATGTTTTCATTATAGGAATAATAATAAATTTATGGTTGGACTCTTTGATCAGGATCCAAAGGTGGTCCAAATGCACAAAAGAACTGCATGGCCCTTGATTTCAGGGCATGTGTGTTCAGCAATTAACACGGATGTTGGAGGTGCTGATGGGAGACCAGGGGGTGGTGTGGGTAGTGTGGGTCAGAGTGCCTGGCAGTGATTAATGAGAGCATGGTGGCGTGCTGAATAATCGTGTGGTGTTCTTGATGGGGGCCTTGTAGCAGCTGGAAAATAAGAGACCCTGAGGTCTCAGGTCATGAAGAGCATCCAGTGGGAATGGAGAGGCATCTCACCTACTGACTACATGCCCTCTAATCCCCCTGGGGCCTGGACATGACTCAGCCTCCTCCATAATTGGTTTTCATGCCTTAAAACCTTGGTCTTCCCTAGAAGATGTGGCCTCAAATCTCAGCAGCAACTGGGACAATTTTCAGCTGGAAGAAACTGAGTCCAAGGGTGTGGGCTGCGATTGCCAAAGTTGCCTCTGCTTCATCTGGGCTGTCCCTCAGTACATCTCAACCTCTCATGCAGCAACACCTGGCATCCTCTTCTCTTGCCTCTTCTGTGAACTAACCCTTCCAAGGAGCTGGCATGATGAAAAGCTTTCATTCTGAGCCCCATTTCTGAGAAAAATTGTGTTCTGCAGGAAATTGAGGAATAGTTTAAAAACCACTTGGTAACCAATAAAGCATAAATTTTACAAAGATTCTAGCCAGATTTTATGAGATAAGTTTTTAGCACTGGGAGACCAAGTGTGCTTCTTTCTACAGCATCATTAAAAAGAAAGCAGGGGGCCTGTGGGAAGGCTGAGCAGCAGAGCCTGGGGAGGTCATATGGCCAGGCTGCTGGTCCATTAAAAAGTTGGATGTTTTTAGCTCATCAGGCAGTAGTGAGACGTGGGGTGGGGAGTGGGTCCAGAGGTCTGGGAGGATGATCTCTGATGCCCCCACCCAGGTCTAGTGTAGAACACAGTGAAGTCAATTAATGATGCTTTCAAATCTGTCAAGGTCCTCAGTTGGAAGTGTCAATTAATTTCAACAAGCAATTAGGTCTTCTGAGGGCTGGGACTTCTGCAGCTGTAGGGAAGAGGCAAGGAGGGAGCTTTAATTGTGAATCTCCTAAGCTGGGGCTTCCTCATTTAAAAATTCTACCCAGGGGAGGGACTGACACTGACAGGGATGAGACATTTTGAGTTTTTTGCTGTCTCAGGAACTAACTGATTTCCTAGTTTTTGTGAAGTTTTACTACAAAGAGCTGCTGAACCACTGTTTTGGCAGGTCTATAACTTCACTAGAGCACACTTTGAAGTCTGCTGACTTTTGTCACATAGCTAAACATGTAAACATCAACATGACCCAGATCACAGCCAGGGTATAGCTTTCCTCTGTCCCAGAGGGTCCAGTCTACAAACTAAATACATTCATCTCTTGAAGGGTTATCTGGACCTTCTCTGCCCTTGATCCTAACCCCCATTTTGCAGTTCATTAATTTTCAACCATTTCTGCATTCTCTCACTATCTAAAATTAAAAGGATTAGATTTTTTTTGTGTATACATTTATTGAAGCATAGCACACAGATGGAAAGTGCCCAAATCATTAAATGTATAATTTGATGAATTTTCATGCAATGAACATATCCCTGATCAAGAAGCAGACACTGTTTTCTCATTAATTTTATTTGGTTATTTTTGAGGGTTCCTTTTTGGAGAGGTTTTGATCACAGAAGTGTCACCACTGTGGCAGGGAAAGATCCTTGGTATGGGGTGTTGGTGAAGGGGGGATGTGTGGGGAAGGGTGCACCAGGGGCATGCCTCTAAAGCATATGAATATGTTCATGTGTTCTTGGGCCCTTGTCTTGGTGGGTGGAGAAACACACAACAGCCAAAAAAATATTCAATTTTCATCCTGGGGAGTCCTGCTACGTTGTTTGTGTTTTACAGTACCTATGGCTGTTTTTGTAAAAAAAGGTTTTATTCTAGTAACATATGTAAAAGCTAAAACTTCCCCTTTTAACCACATTCAAATAAATTCATAATGTTATGCTGCCATCAACACCATCCATTGCCAAAACTTTTCCATCACCTGAAACAAAAACTCCAGTTAGCACTAACTTCCCATCTCCTCTCCTCTCTGCCACTGGTAATCTTTAATCTACTTTCTATTTCTATCAATTTTCTTATTCTAGACATTTCATCTAACTGGAATTACACAATATCTATCCTTTTGTGCCTGGCTTATTTCATTTTGGATAAAGTTTTCTAGGTTAACCTACATCATAGCATAAAATTTATTCCTTTAGACAGCTGAATAATATTCCATTGCATGTATATATCACATTTTTTAATCTGTTCATCTGTTAATGGACATGCTGCTCATGGATTTTCTTTCTTCACATGTCTGGCTATCTTTGACTATATGCTGAATATTGCTTTGGGGAATTATTTGAAAGAATGTTTAGAGCATACTCTGATGCTATCTTCCTCTAGAAGGGATTTGTTTGTTGCTTTCACTTCTCACAGGTACATGGTCATGCTAGTTTTCTAGAATAAGATGAATCAAAGTTCAAATCTTGCCCTTTTCTGATCCAGGTTGATGACTCAATGTTGTCCTGGGTCTATGGGAGGGCTGTGTCTTCTGGTTCATGCTCATTCCTGGGGTGCAGATTTTGGTTTCCTACCTCAGTCATAGTGTAGGTTTTCAGAGTCACTATAATGGCAGAATATGGAGAATGGTGGTGACCCCTCCCTCTGTGAGGTCCCAGCAAGATCAAAGGGCCTCTAGTGCTAATCTTACCTCACTGGGTAGCAGTTGTCTCCTGTCCCTTCACGAGGTAAGGGGCCCAGGAAGTGGGACTTGCAAGACCCCTAGAGGGAGGGAGTCCTGGCAGAAGTCCATGTAAGCTCCCTGGAGGAGGGGTCCTGGCAGAGGGGATATGTGAACTCCCTGGAGGGAGGGGTAAGGCAGAAGGAAATATAAGCTCACTGGAGGGAAGGGGCTCAGGCAGAGGGATATTTGAGCTTCCTGGAAGGGGGAGGTCCTAGCAGAGGGACATGCAAACATATGGAGGGAGGGGGTCCTTGCCGAGGGACATATGAGCTCCCCAGTAGCCCAGCCCTGATGGGGATGCTCTTTCCTGGGGTCCTTCATGTGAAGGGTCTTCTCTAGGCTCCAATGAGGCCCTCTTCTCTTTCTGTCCTTCCCTCTCTCTAGGAAATCTCACTTGTGTTCCTGACTTTGACTACCCTCTGTATTTCTATTTGTAGAGCAGCTTTCTCTCTGGATCTCTAGGTCTAGGTATTGAATTATCTACTGGATATTGCTAAGTTCTCCTCCCCAAACTTCCTAGTGGTTTCTTTCTGGGTGGATTGTTCCCCAAACCTCATGGAATGTGGCCCTTATCCTCAATGCTTCCCTTTCCTTCACCACACCAAGCTCAATAAGCCAATGATCATGTGGTTCTAACTGTTGAATATCTCTTTATCCCCCTTCAATTACTGTATTCTTACTTTCCTGGACAAGTTTGGGGCATCCTAATCCTTGCCTGGGCATTTTGTACTAGCTACCTAAATGTGTCCCCTCTGAGGCTAAAACAACCTAGTAAAAACACAAATATGGTTTTATGACTTCCAAGCTCAAGACCTTCCATGGATTTCCAGTGCTCTTGTGATGAACTACAAGAGCCTTGCCTGGGCCCATAAGACCCCTCCATCAGGCCTCTGATGGCCTTCCCACCACCCCTCTCTGCTCCAAAGACATTGGGCTGTCTCTTGTCATTGATTTGGGCTGCCCATAGAGGTACCAATCAGGTGATATCCAAGGTTCCTAATTTTCACCTCCTCCCACCACCCTTTCTTCCACTTGTCCTCCTCTCTCTGCCTGTCACCTCCCAAGTGTATCCCTTCTGAATTTTGTAGAACACTTGTCCCCAGTCTCCTGACTTTCCTCTGGCCCTCTTGGGTCACACCTGCCCAGTCTTCAAAGCTGACATTATTAAATTCCCAACACTGGCTTTCAGCTCTCAAGTTACCTGACTCATTGCTCTTCCCCTACCTGATCCTTTGTCCTCCTCTTAAGGGACCCTCTGATCATCTGCTATCTGAGCCTCTGCTCTCCCTTTGCCTTACTCAGTGCTCTCCTTTCTATCCCTTTGCTGACATTTCTGGCTTTGTGGAGACTTGGCAACAGAGAACAGAGCCAAGACCTGTTGACAAATGGACCCACATGAGGTACCACATTCAGTGCTGGCTGCTGCTGCCTCTTAGCACTCAGGGTGGCCCTGTATGTCATCAAGATAAAGTCCAGGTAGGAGATAGGACTAAAGCTGTCCATCTGATCACTCATGTCATGATGCTTGGGGCTGGCCCTGTGGACAAGGATTGAGTTGCAGGCACTGTTCCACCTTGCTAAGAGCCCAGGTGATTCTCTCTATAACATTTCATTGGCACTTCCAGAGCCAGCTTAATCATCAACCTGCTCTGAAAGACCCACACTCTAGAGTTGTCATCTTGAAGTTCTTAATAAGTTTCAATCAAGGGGCTCAAAATTTTCACCTGCATTGAGTCCCATAGATTATGTAGATTTTTACATATGCTTTTTTAATTTATTAAAATTATTATGTTACAAAAGTAACACATGTTCATTTTAGAATATTTAGAAAGTACATATAAGGCACAAGAAGAAAAGGAAAAATTAACTAACATTCCATGTCCCAGAAATGAACTCTTTTATCATTATGTTTATTCTACTGAGTACTTTCTTTTGCAGAGGTGCACAGGTAAGAGCTTCTTTTGTGTGTGTGTGTGCTTTCAACATTACTATTGAAAGCATTTTTTACAGAATGATCACAGTATGCGTTCTATTGTTTTGCTGTGTGTTTTTCACTTAGTCAAATTTTCATATTGATGTGTCTGTACTAAACTCATTTATACCATCCTTTTTAATGACAGCCTTGAGTTCTACAGTGAGCATGCCCCAAAATTTGTTTAATGTGCTGTCTTTGAATATTGGCTGATTTTCTGAGGAAAGCCATCCTCCCAGAGTGAGGGGTCTTTAAGGTAGCCATAGAACCCAATCCTAGAGGATAGTTGCTGGGTCACAGGTCATGCACATTTTTAAGGATTTTGAGTAAATTGCTACATCTGTCTATTCATGACACACATGAGCTTGGAGCAAACCCAGTTTTCAGTTAAACCTTCTAAGTGAGAGCAGACAAGCACCATCCCTCTGTCAAACCCAGGACTCTGGTGTGCTGTGGCCATAGAGTTTGGGCATCACTGAGGACAGGCCAGAGGTATCTCCTACCAACTTGAAGGAAGCCCACCAGCCTTCCCTGCCTGCCTATGGGTGTCTTGTGAGGAGTTTGCAACAGTGTGGCAGATGAGGTCTCTGATACACCTTAAGTGCCTGAGTGCTAGTTGGTTTCTTTCCAGGATACCTGCATGGCTGGCCTCGGTCCACCGTTTATCTCTGAACAGATCATATGCACCCTGACCCTGAGACTGCCAGTCTGGGGTGGCTACAGCAGAGGTGACCAGGGATGACACCTTCTCCTTGCCTGCAGGACTTTCCATCCAGGTGTCTGCTATAGCCTACAGGTCTCCAGGCTCCAGAAAAAGCACAAGCACCAGTAATCATGCCCTTCCCCATTACCTGATTGCTATGGACATGTTTTTTTTTTTTTTTTTTAACTTTGAAACTTATTTACTTTTATTTTATTTTTTTTACCATTTTAGCACACTTTTATTTTATTTTATTTTATTTACTTTTTTTGTATTTGCTTACAAAAATGTTATATATATATATATATATACACATATATTTTAAGAGGTGCTTAGATTACCCAAAATATTACACTGAACAACGAGGGATTAATACCAAGTGCCAACTGGCAGCTTTGTGCAGTGGCAGTATCGTAGCCAATGAGGTTTATCCGAGGCACGATTATTGCTAATTGAAAACTTTTCCCAAGTGCCAACTGGCAACACAACTGGAAAAAGACCTTGAATAAAAGGGGGAAATGGTAAAGACAAATGAGTACAAGTGGCTAAGAGACTTCAAAGAGAGTCGGGAGGTCATCCCAGAGGTAACTCTTATGCACACCTCAGTAGGAGCTCATAGAACATCTAAGTGCCTATCACCCCACTCAGTGGGGTTCCTGAGAGCTCCGGAGACACCCTGGTCCTATATAAGGGGGGATAGTCCCAGAGACTGATGCCTTATCAGTGGGTTTTATTTTGGAATCTGTGCTCCTGAGAGTGACAGAATTAGACTCAAATAAGTCCTCCCTGCACATGGTTCACCAGTCCCTTCTATTCAAACCTACATGTGATGCTGGAGTTTCTTAGGTATACTTCCAGAGACTGAAGCCTCCCGCCTACCTATGTGCCAGGTGTGCATGAAATCTAGGTGGAGCTGCAACTCCTACCCTACAGCTCAATGGACATGTTTTTTGTTTATTTTTCTTTTTATTAAAGCAGCCTGATGATACCAAAATGAAAACAAATAATGATAGGGTAGTTTGATAGAAAGTTGGGGATTTGCATTACAGTGAGACTTAACTTCTTAATTCCTAAAATTTCTAAAAGAAAGTTTTCTACATCAGTGTCCCTTTTGCTGTGTTCTTTCTCTGAAGAACCTGCATAGAAGGAGTCCCCAAGTCTCCTGGGAAGCATACACCTCTGCAAGGGTCTTGTTCATTTTAGAAAGTGTGGACAGCAGGAGATATTGTGCAAGGACCTCTGGGCCCTGGTGGGAACCTCCCTGATCTGCAGAGAATTTGAATGTAGCACTGCTCTGGGACCCCCACCTACATGCTGACACCCCAGGCGATGGAGTTCTCCCCAGATACAGGGACAAGCTGCCAGGGCATGGCTGTCTCACTGTGAGAATGCTTCCCGGGGCTTGGGGTCTCCTGATCTCTGTGCATGCATGTGTGTGCCTGTGTTGACCTGCACAGGTAGGTCAGTTGGGGACCCTGCAGCACTTCCCTCCAGGACCCATGTCAGTGATGCTGGCCATGATTAGGCAGGCTCTCAGCAAGAAAGCCCTCCAGCCCAGGGGTAAGGACAGGGTTCAGTCCTTGTGTGTCTTGCCTAGGGCCCGAGTCTCTGAGTATTTGTCCCTTTCTAGGCCTTGCAGTTTCTAACTGTCTGTAGAAGGAACAGAAGAGCTTTTCCCTCTTTGCTGCTGGGGCATGCACAGAGTCCTTCCACCCATTTCTCAGCCCAGACTCCCATCTCATTTACTTTAATGTTGGTGTTTCGATTTCTCAGCTCAGGCCCTAAACCCATGCTTTTATTTTGCTTGTTGCTCCCTCCTTCCTCAGGGTCCCATCAGTACACTATACAGGGTTCTCTTGTACATGTACTTCACTATGAGAATTGCCCACCTGGCTTAGACAAAGCAGCTGACCCTGACCTCTCTCTGCACAATGAAATCACAGTCCCAGCAGTTAGGACTCTGAAACCATGGGTGCCAAGTGTCTTGGCTGAGCCAGTGCTGACACTGTTGCAGCAGGTGAGGCATGGAGGTCTCTTCTTTCCTGTGTCTCCACGTGGGAGAGACCAAGGGATCAGCTGGGAGGTAGAGGCAGCCTCTGTACTGGGACTCCCAAGATGGTGAATCTGATGACACTCTTGAGGTGAGAATTGTGCAAGGAGGAAGTGAATGTTTTTTAAAACAGCTTGGGTGTGGCCTGGATGTGCAGTGGTCCAGAGCCCAACCTCAGAGGGGACCTTGTGGCCTGCCAGGTAGCAGTTTCCAGCCTCTCCACCTGCAAGTTTAACATGAATTTCCTGGCACAGGGTAACTTCCCATTGCACATCTAAGTGGTGTGTTCAGGTGGGGATGCCACAGACTGGTGTGTTTTCAAGCCCTTGATTTTTTTTTTTTTTTTTTAATTTTTAAAGAAGATTTAGATGACATAAATATTATATAAAAAAATAGTGGGTTCCCATATACTGTTCCCCCACCCATCCTACAATTTCCCACATAAACATCCTTTCTTAGTGTGATACATTTTTTACAATTGATGAACACATATTGAGGCATTGCTACTAGCCATGGACTATAGTTTACATTATAGTTTACACTCTGCCCTGCACAATTTTATAGGTTATAATAAAATATATAATGGCTGGTATCCATCATTACAATGTCATGCAGAACAATTCCAATGTCCCCAAAATGCCCCCATATTACACCTATTCTTCCCTCTCCTTCCCATCAGAACTTATTGTGGCCACTGCCTTTGTGTCAATGATAAATATTCTTCCATTGCTGGTATAATAAAAATTCTCTAGTAGAATAATAAGTCTACTTTAGTCCATTTTCATTCTCCAATCTTGAGGATTTTGGGATAGTGATGCCCACTCTGCTTCTGACTGAGAAGGGGCATGGATACCATGAGGTAGATGGATGGAACTATCTTGCTTGCAATTGCAGACACTCAGTTCCTTGGGATGGGTGTTGTCCATCATCTTCTCCTTGTTAGTTGTCCTTGGTGGGTCCAATGTACTGGAGAGTAGGTGTTGCAATGTTGCTCAGATTCAAGGCTCAACTGACACATGAATGGACCACAGATTTAAGTTTCTGGGACATATATTTATCAAATATAGTGCTCATTATAAGCTCAAACAAAAGGGGCAGAAGAACCATGTGTGAGGAAACTATAAATGAGTCTAAATCTGTTACACTGGGGGGCATAAATTCCAAAGTAAGGATTTGATTATCTTATGTGAGATCAGAATTATTTTCACCTATGCCACTGTTTTTGGCTCAAATGGGACCCTATCTCCCCATTAAATGGTGGTTGAGGTGATTTCTTTATATCTCCACTGTTCATGGTGCAAGACATGGAGCTATCCCATTTTGAAGCACCTGTAAATCCTCCATTTTGCCTCAGAGGCTCCTATCCAGTTGGAGCCCTTACCATTACAGCCCCTACTTCTGGGAAGATGGAGCTGGTGGCCACCCAAGAAGAGGGCTGCAGGGCTAAAGATTGTCTTAAGCCCCTGGTGGGCACAAGGTTGAGGTTGGGGTTTCCCTCATCTGTCGTCAAGGAGGTAATGGGAACCAGGGGTGGGAGCTGTCTTCCCTTAGATGAGGGTTTGCTGTTGGATCTCAGTATCCTTGTCTAGGTGGGAGCCAGGACCCTAGGGAGGTGTGAGGAAATGGGATTGTCCTCTAGGCCCTGCAAACCCCTAGGTGTCTGGCTCTGGGAACCATGGGCTGTGCCAGGCCAGGTGGCACCTGGTCATCCTGCATCCCACATCATTGTGGGACCCAAGGCAAGGCTGATTTTGAGCTCTTTCTTACAGAAGGCTGCACAGAGCCTGTTCCCATCCCAAAGGGGCCCTAAGACTTTTGCCCCTGAGGGTCTCTCAGTGCAGCCTTCTGTCCCAGAGCACATGGTGGCCTGGATCGTGGGCATCAAGCAATGCTGTGCTTAGCACCTGGAGGTGAGGCATGGCCTGACCTGGCGCACCATCTGTGCAACCCACCTGGACCTGGCCATGTCCCATGACATCTGCCTGGAGTTGCAATGAGGCTCAGCTGTCTCCACACCCAGGGGCACTGACTTTGGCCCAGGCTCTGGACTCTGTGGAGAGTGAGGTATATGGGCAATGAGTCCCTGCTGTTCAGCTGCCCGCAGAGGCCCAGGCACCAGGAACCATGAAGGCAAGCCCAGCACACTAGGTTTGGGTACTTGGGGGACAATAAGTTCCCAGATATGGGCCCCCGGGTGGATCAGGACTGTGTAGATTGGGGTCTCCATGCACAGAGGACTTGAGGCTGGTTCTGTTCTATGAGGGTGGTGAACAGTCAGGAGGGAGGAACCCATGGTCTTGTGTCCACTGGTGTCATTGTCCATCCCTGAACCAGCAGTCACATGGTGCCTGAGGCAAAGAAAGGATATACCGAGTGGATGGCTTGACTCTCCTCCTGTTTCTTTCTTTCACCCCACTTTTTTGGCCTTGCCCATGCCTGGTTCCCCAGAGCCAAGGGCATAGGCCCAGCCCCTTTTGCTGCAGGGTTGTACAACTGTGCAGAGAACCCTTGGTCTTGTCTGGTAATGGGAACCAGACCCTCAGTGAGCCCCAGGTCAAGGAATCTGAGAGCTGAGGGCCTGCAGACACACATGTGGAAATCATCCCACACCCTGGGTTCTTGACTTTGTATTCTTTTGTGCCTCCTGCCCCCCCTGCCCCCCATCAGTGAGTCAGCTTTGTATCTAGGCTCCCATTAAGGACCTATGCTGGGCCTTGGGCCAGAAACAACACTGAGCCCCTTCCATCCTCCAGAGTTCTGGCTGGCCAATGGCAACAGTGACTGGGCATGTTGCCTGAATCTCCAGGTGCAGGAGTCCTGGGGACCCTCTGTGCTGTCCACTGGGACCCAGCAGATGCCACCATACACTACCAGCAGTTCAGCTCTGCCAGTGTGGAGACCATACCCAGGGATGCCATTTTGGGGGAGGTGATGGTCTCATCTGGCCCGATGTGTTTCATTGCACAGGGATGGAGCCCCACTTGTGCAGCCACCCTGCAAGAACCCATAGCCCTTCCCTTCCCCCACTGTGCCCCAGGAAACTTGACTACCATAACTATCTGCTCAGATTGGTGCAGGGAAAGGACTGTGGGGAGGGGATGGCTTTGGGTAGACACTGGAGGCTTGGGGGTGGGCAATGGGAGGCTAATGGATGCCATCCATGGGTGGACAGAGGGTGAGTCATACATGAATTAAAGGTTAAGGTAGAAGGTGGATCAATGTTGTGAATGAGAGGTGGGTGGGGAGCTGAAGGAGGTGGAGGGGTGCAGAATAAGGGGCAAGAAAAGGCAGGAATATAGAATGGAAATGGATGAGGTAGAGAGGGAAAAAGGGACAGTGGATGGAGGAGTGGACAGGGTCCCATAGGATGAGGCAGGCAAGGTTTTCAGGTCCCCTCCTCATCCCCAACCCATCCCCTGCATCTTCTGTTCCTCTCTCCAGGTCTCTTGGAAGTCCTGCAGCTGAGAAATGGACAGTGCAGCTGTGATGGGCCAGAGGAGATCTCCCTGGTTGGAATGTGGGGTTGCATCCTGAAGGAGGCCTGGGACCTGTGGAGTGCAGACGTAGCATGCTGTCAGCTCTAGTGCTGAGGGGCAGAGCAGGCCTACAGTGGCCCTGCCTCTGGCTTCCCGGCCATCTAAGTGGGACTTAAATGCTTGTGCTGTCTCAGTACTGTGACCAGCCTGACAGGGTGTGACAGGTCCTTGTCTCTTCTGGTGTACAAGTTGGCCTTGCTAGAGGCAGGCTTCCTCTGTTCCAGTAATATAGCACTTTCCTTGCTCAGACCGCTCTACTTTCCCTGCTCTTGGGACCCAAGGCCTCCCTGACTTGCTCTCTCCCCAGGGCATCTCCAGATGCAACTGGTGGCGTGGCCAGGTAGCTGTACAGGGCATGTAGAGGAGCAGCATGTCTGCACATGGGGCACAGTGTGTGATGAAGGTTGTGAACTGCAGGACATCCACATGGTCTGCAGACAGCTGGGTTGAGGCCTGGCACTAGGTGCCCTGGAGTCTGCCCACTTAGGGGCTGGGGCCAGGCTCATCTGACTGGAACTGCTGAGCTGCAAGGACCAGGAGTCTGTGCTCTGGTAGTGCCTATCTTGGGGCTGGGGCCAGTGTGACTTCAGGCACAAGGAGGACTCAGGCATCTATCCTGTCACTGCAGCCTTTAGATGTGCAACCATCTCTGGAGATCACACTCAGTCCCCTCCTTTGGGGCCCAACATCTTAGGCCATGGTCCCTTTAAATATAACATGCATTTTGGGCAAGATTTAAACAGTATGATGTTAATTACTCCGTTGGTCCCCAATTAGAATTGTTTGTAGGTAGATGTCAGGAGGAGGGAGACATTTTTCCTTCTGGGAGTGAAGCCCTCATGGGGGGAGGCCCAAGGTGCACTGCATCCTTGGACCCCTCAATGGGGCTGGGCAGGGCTGTCCTTTCATGTTCCACATGACACATATACCTTCTCCTCCAGGCATCTGTGAAGCTGATGAAGGGTCAGAATTCCAGGGAGTGTCTTTGCCCAATGGAAGATTTTGGGCTAATCCCTTGAAGAGCCACATTACAATTTTCTGTAAAAGCCATATTTTGAATAATGCCTGGCACATTATTGTTATATGGGCTCTTGTATAATCAGATCTGGTCCAAATCACAGAATTTTACACCATGTGACCAGTTCACATCCATTGTTCTGTTTATAATGTCATCCTACAGAAGCTCATTCATGCCTGCTTAACCCTGTGAGGACTGGAGCCACTCACTTGGGAGGAGTCCCTTCCATTCCCCCCACTACAGAATGTCCCTGTGTGGTTCATGGTCAGCAGTTCTGGTTCCCTCCTCTGGATCCCAAGGTCATATAAACAAACAGGAACCATATCCCACCCACCTCTCTTCAGGTTGATTCCACACTCTCCCATCTGTCCTGGGGTTTCCTTGAGAACCCACACCCAGGGGATGACACCACATGCCCCAGAGGACACTTAACATCAGAGGGTTGACAATGAGCCCAGGAGGTGATCCCACATCAGAGGACACTGCTCCTCAGGTGAGAACTCATCCCAGAGGAAACCCTGTGCCCTAGGGGGGGACACACAAAGTCCCTGGGAATTCCCAACCCAGAGGATACTTCGCAACCCTAAGGAGAACCCCAAGCCTAAGGGGAGACCCTGAATACCAGGGGATGCCCCAGCACATAGAGGAGACAAAGCCCTGCACAGTCTCCTAAACTGACTGAGAGGGGTCTTTGTAAAGTTTCCTAGAAGTGACCAACATTGTTTCATTCCTCACTCTGTCCATGGGAATTTTATGCAATCCCAGCAGGTTGATCAGAGAGAAAAAGACAGCATGTCCTGAGTGTTCATGCTCACTGGGCACATGGTTGAGAGCTTCAGGCTCACAGAATCATTTCCCACTCAGTCCCCCTGATTGAGCCCTGCAGCCCCATTACAGAGAAGGAGTCTAGGAGAGAGTTTAAATACCTTAGTAACAAAGGCACTCCGTGAAGTGCCAGGTTGGAGCTTGGAGCTCTCAGCACAGAGCCTGGATCCTATAGCCTAAAGTCGGAAGCCATGAACCTGGAGCCTGAAGAATAAGGCCCTGAGCCCAGAACCCAAATCCAAGAGCCTGGAGACTGGAGTACAGAGCCTAAAGCCTGGATCCCAGATTCCAAAGCCCATATCCAAGAGCCTAATGCCTACAGCCCAGATCCTGGAGACTAGACACTGGAACCAAAAACTGAAGCCCCAGAACCTAAAGCCTGGATCCCACAGTCCAGAGACTAGAGCCCTGAGCCCAGAGGCTAGAGCACAGAGCTCTCAGCACAAGACCCAGAGATCTGAGCCTGGATCCCAGAGCCCACAGCCTGTAGTGCAGAACTGAGCATACAGAGACTGGAACACAGAGTCCAGAGCCAAAATCCCAGAGCCTGGATCATGGAGCCCAGAGTTGAGAGAAGAGTCTACACTTCAATGATGGGGGATGACCTGCACCAGGAGGGAGCATGGGGGGGTAGAGTCTTCTTTGCAAGGGTCAGCACCTCTGTGAATGGGCACCCACCAGCCAAGGACTCTATGTTTTATCCAGAATCTCAACCTGAGCCATAGGATGTTCCCAATGTCACTGGTGAGTTCAGCTCAAGTACCCTGTCCAGACTCAAACACCAGGGAAAGGTGTGTCCAGGCAGGGAGATGCTAGTATTCATCTGCATCTTTTTTTCCACCATAGGTTGTTCATTTCACCCCTGCTTATTATATCATGAAACCCTGATGGGGATGCAGGAGCCCTGGAGATGAAGGAAAATATGACTAAAGAGATAAAGGTTATTAAGAAGACACTGGGTCTTCAATTGAGTGCTTTCAGGATTAAATAAGATAGATGTACCTGGACAGGATTTTTAAAAGTAATGCTTCAATAATTTGTTAAGTTGCCTTTTTGTCTGCTATTTTAGTTTTTGAAGTTGAAATAAAGTTTAAAATTTTTAAAATGAAGAAGACATTTGAGCATAAATAAGAATTTGAAAGCTTGTACAGAAAAATACAGAACTTATGGGAATGAAAAACAAAATGGATGAGATTAAACATACATTATAAGCATACAACAGCAGAATTGAACTGGCAGAAGAAAAGATCTGTGACATAGAGGACAGGACAACTGGAAATGAAAAGACAGAAGAAAAGAAAGAGACAAAAATGGAAAAAAAATTGATCAGGGTTTCAGAAATTAAATGACAGCATGAAGCATGCAAATATGTGCATCATGGGTTTCCCAGAAGGAGAAGAGAAGAGGAAAGGAGCAGAAAGTATATTTGATGAACTATTTGCCCCAAAATTGCCAACTCTTATGAAAGGCATGAATATCCATAGCTAAGAAGTGCAACTTACTCCAAACAGAATAATTCCTAACAGACCTACTCCAAGACACATATTAATCAGAATGTCAAATGAATAAGATAAAGTGAGAATTCTGAAAACAGCAAGAGAAAAACAATCTATCATATAAAAGGATGTTCAATAAGACTTAGCAAGGCTTTCCCAACAGAATCAATGGAGACAAGAAGGCAATAGTCTGATATATGTATTAGTCAATATTCTCTAGGGAAACAATCAATAGGAGATATCTATAAATAGCATGGGATTTTATAAAATTGTCTCATGTGACCATGGGGAGGCACAAGTTCAAATTTCATCGGGCAGCCTGCAAGCAAGGGACTCAGATGAAGATCTTCATTGAATTCCCCTGGAGAAGCTCACTATCAGAATTAGAGATGGGGTTTCTTTCCCTGAATACTGAAATAACTTCTCCTTTTAAGGTCTTCAACTGATTACATGATACCTCTCATTGGCAATCTCCCCAGTTGACTGTAGATGTAATCAGCCATATATGCAATCAAATCATGGATGAATAAAGTCCATGAAGTGCCATTGCATTACAATTAACCAAGTGCTTGCTTCACCAAAAAACTGGGTATACTATCTGGACCAGTTGACACATTAGCTTAACCCTAACAATATATTAAAGAAACTGAAAGAGGAAAAATTGCCAGCCAATTATTCTTCATCTGGCAAAACCATCCTTCAAAAATGAGGAGGAGTTTAAAATATTCACACACACACACAAACAAGAAATGAAAAGAGTTCATTAACAGAAGGCAGGCCCTAAAAGTGAAAGAGAGTTCTGTAGTCTGAAAGAAAAAAAAAAAAATAAAATAAAACACAAGCAACAACAACAATAATAAAACAGGAGAGGCTTGTAGGAGAGTGCAGAAATTAAGATTTTCAGAAAGGCAAACAAAAAGGGTAAAAAGGCATACAAGACTTCTGGGAAAATGGCTCTGAAATAGGTAGGCAGAGTCTGACCCTCTCACAAAAAAATGCAAAAAGAAAGCAGGGACCTCTCTAAAGGAGCTGCTTTGGATATATAGAGAACAGGAAAGTGCTCTGAGTCATCTAGGAGGGTACTGGAAAGATAAAGAAGTCAAAGGAAAACCATGAGTTGCTCATCCCTGTCACTGGAAACAGCACATATACCCCACCCTCAAGGCAAGAATCCTCAGTGCCCCTGGCTAACTGCTGCACATGGGCTGGGAGGAGGCATTCTCTGGGAGGAAGAGGGGTGTGGCAGAGGGTGGAAAATGGTTTCTTTGTGGTGAGTTTGGCCAGCTGAGTCCCCTTTGAATCTCAGAAGGGGCACTGACCCTATGGGGAGAAGGGAGGGAAGCTCTACTCAGGCAGGCTGTCATGCCCAGCCACCTGTGGAGAGAAAGCAACCAGATTAGAAAGGGGTGGGGACAGGCACCTAATCAGCAACACTATAGCAAGTTGTAGAAGTCTAAAACACTTGAAAGAAAGGGGGCAGATAGCTGTCTGAAGACTAGCTAACCTAAGGAGACAATTTAGCTCAGTGGAAGAATTCTCACCTTGCATATACAAGGCCCCTCATTTGACTCCCAGGTCAATCAAGAGAATGATTTACCTGGTTATCAGGCATCCAGCTGATACTTTATGACAAGGAACATATAGACATTCGTTTTGTTTTAGGCTTTCTTGGATCTGTTATTATTTTTTTAAAGGTATCTTTTTTTTTTTTTTTCCTTATTTTACTTGCTTAAAACCTGGTACAGCACCTGCAGAGGGTAGGCTAACGGGTGATTGATTGATGAACACCTGCAGCCTGAGAAGCTCCTTAGGGACCTAAGAGGGAAGGCTGTTTTTCCTTTGTGGTTGTGTTTTTTGTTGTTGTGTTTGCTCCTGTTTTGTTTCTTGTTTGTTATGTTTCTACTTTCTTTGTTTCCCTCTTTTATCAATTTTTCTACCTACATAATTTCTTTTCTTTCCTTCCTTTTTCTATCTTCTGTTTTCTGTTGTTTTTTCATTCATTCTACCTCTTTTTGTTTGGTCTTCAAAGTTTTTTTGGTTTTCTCTCTCACACTCCAATTTCTCTTTTGTTTTTGTGTTTTTACTTTTTCTATTCTTTTTTCTTTTTATTTTCATCTCATCTCATTATCCAGGACTTTTAATTCATTTTATATATTTTTCTCTATTTTGTTTCTCATTTCATTTTTCTATTCCACTTTTTTATTCTTATTCTTCTGTACTTCTTATGATTTTTTACTCATGTTAATTATTTCTTTTCTTAGGCCTTGCATGGCTCCTCTTCTGCCTTTATTATTAGTTTAACTATTATTCTTTTCTTCTTCCTATCTCTTTCCTTTTCTCTGGTCCTAATTTTTTTTCAAGGGAAAACAGACAACAGTAAAGAAATAGAATAAGAGGAATGAAGTGTCAAAGTGAAACCTTATCCCACACAGGAAAACAACAACAAAATAAAATCCTAGAGTAGAAAGAGAAGTTAACCAACTGAATAAAACCATCAATTTAAACAGAAGCCTAGACACCAACAAAAAATTACAAGCCATACTAAGAAACAGTAAAACATGGCCTAGTCTAATGAACAAACTTAAAAACAGGAAGAGATGCAAATCATGGAACAACTAATCAAAGATGTTCAAACAAATATGATGAATTAACTAACTGAAGTGAAGGATGAGATTAAGGATATTAAGAAGACACTGGGAGAAATTGTAAACATATGTAAAATGATAAATGATATGATGCTGATGAATGGAATAATGCAAAAAATCAAAACTACACTGGACCACAGTTCACCTCATAGACCACACTCTCTCCCACACAGTTCTGAGTGGTGTGTGCTGATTTAAAATGGCCTACATTCGTTGCCACAACGGTATTCAGGACAGCCTCCAAATCCCAAGGCCCCAGGATGTGTAAGTCCATTGAGGGTGGTGGGCCACACTTGTGGGAGATGTTTGTGTGGGATGTGGTGGGAGGTGTGGGAGGTGGGCAACATGGGAATCCCAGGGGGTTCTGTGTAATATTTTCGGTAATCTAAGCACCTCTTAAAAAATATATATATAATAAATAAAATGCAAAAAAAAAAAAAAGAAATATTTAGCTGAAAAAAAAAGAAACTAAACTGTAAGGACATAACAGCAGATTTGAACAGGCAGAGGAAAGAATCAGCAACATGGAAGACAGTAATGCTGAAATAAGACAGATAGTAGGACTAGATTGATTAAAAGTTAGAAAAATATTCAGCTGAGACTTAGGGCCTTAAATGACAACATGAAACACACAAACATATGCATTATAGGCATCCCAGAGGGAGAAGAGAAGGGAAAGGGGACAGAAAGACTGTTGGAAGAAACAATGGGTGAAAATTTCAACTATTGAGGGACATGATTGTATATGTCCAGGAAGCACAATGCACCCCAAACAGTATAAATCATAACGAATCTACACCAAGACATGTGCTTGCCAAATTGTCTAGTGCTCAAGACAAAGAAAGAATACTGAAAGAAGCAAAAGAAAAGAGATCCATCACATATGAAGGAATCTCAATAAGATTAAGTGCTGATTTCTCATCTGAAACCATGGAGACAAGAAGGCAGTGGTATGACATAGTTAAGGGGCTGAAAGAAAAAAAATCCAGCCAAGAATTCTCTACCCAGCAAAGCTGGCATTCAAAAATGAGGGAGAGTTCAAAATATTCACAAATAAAGAGAAATTAAATGTTTCTCAATAAGAAACCTGCCCTTCAAGAAATACTAAAGGGAGTTTTACAGGTTGAAAGGAAAAAAAACAGGTGAAACAGAATTAGAGACTAGTGTAAGAATAAATAACAAATAAAATGAGAAATAAAAACAGCATATGGCATACAGAACCCTAGTGAAAATATGGTTAATGTAAGTAATACATTGACAGTTATAACATTGAATGTTAATGGATTAAACAGTCCAATCAAGAGACACAGATTGGCAGAATGGGTAAGGAAATATGTCCCATCTATATGCTATCTTCCAGAAAATCACCTTAGACCCAGGGATGCAAGGAGGCTGAAAGTGAATGGTTGGAAAACAATTTCACATGCAAAGGATAATGAAAAAAGAGCAGGGTAGCTATATTAATATCAGACAAAAAATTCAAAACTATTTTAAGAGACAATGAAAGACACTATATATTAAGAAAAGGGGTAATCTATCAAGAATAAAGAACAACCACAAACCTTTCTGCACCTAACAAGGGCACTTCAAATACATGAGGCAATCATTAAAAAAAAAATAAGTGGAGAAATAGAGGCCTCTACAAATATAGGTGGGGATTTTAATACACCATTACAGAGAACACCTTGATGAGGGATCAATAAAGAAACAGGGACCTTGAAAAATACATTAGAGATTCTGGACCTAATAGACATATAGAGAACATTACACTCAAATACAGTGGGATATACATTCTTCTCGATTTCACATGTATTATTCTCTAGGATAGACCATATGCTAGGCCAAAGAACAATTCTCAATGACTTCAGAAAGATTGAAGTTATACAAAGTAATTTCTCTGACCACAATGGAATGAACCTGGAAATTATTAAGGAGCAGAGAAGCAGATTAGGGGGAAAGATATGGAAGTTAAACAATACACTCTTAGACAATCAGTGTGTCAAGGAGGAAATTGCAAAAGAAATCAGTGTGGGAGATGTTTGTGTGGGATGTGGTGGGAGGTGTGGGAGGTGGGCAACATGGGAATCCCAGTGGGTTCCGTGTAATATTTTAGGTAATCTAAGCACCTCTTAAAATAAATGTATATATATATATATATAAAATAAAAAAATAAAAGAAATAAAAGAAATCAGTAACTATCATGAAACAAGTGAAAATGACAACATTATGTTTCAAAAACTATGGAATGCAGCAAAACCTGTACTGAGAGGGAAATTCATAGCCATAAATGTCTACATTAAAAGAGAAGAAAAGTACAATCAAAGACCCAACCACACACCTAGAGGAATTAAAAAAAGAATAACAAACTAAGTCCAAAGAAATAGAGAGAAGGAAATAGCAAAGATTAGAGTAGAGCTAAATGAAATTGAAAATAAGAAAGCACTGGAAAAAATAAACAAAACCAAAAGCTGGCACTTTGAGAAGATTAATAAAATGGGCAAACCCTTAGGGAGCTTAACAAAGAAAAAAAAGAGAGAAGATACAAATATATAAAATAAGAAATGAGGAAGGGGACATCACCACTGACCACACTGAAATAAAGAATATCTTGAGGATATTTTTTAAAAAATTGTATGCCAACAAGATGATAATTTAGAGGAAATGAACAAATTCCTAGAAACACACAAACAGCCTTTATTGATGAAAGAAGAAATTGATGAATTCAGCAGAACAATCACAAGTAATGAGATAGAATCAGTCATCAAAAACCTCCCAACTAAGAAGAGCGCAGAACCAGAAGCCTTCACAGGTGAATTCTACCAAACATTCCATATAGAACTAACACCAATCCTCCTCAAGCTCTTCCAGAAAATAGAAGTTGAGGGAACTTTTCCTAACTCATTCTATGTTGCCAAAATCACCCTTAGGTCAAATCACCCTTATATCAAAGCCAAAGTCACCATGAGAAATAAAAATTATGGACCAATTTCTCTAATGAACCTAGCAAATTCTCTCTATGAATTTTCTTATAGTAATTATTTCATATAAGTGACATTATACAATTTCAACCTTTTGTATGTCATTTTCACTCAATATAAGGTCTTCATACTACATCCATGATGTCGCATGCATCAGTATTTCATTCCTTACTAAAGCTGAATTATATTCCGTTGTATGGTTATACCACATTTTGTTTACCCATTCATTGCTTGATGAGCATTTGGGTTTCTTCCAACTTTTGACAACTGTGAATAATGTTGCTGTGAACATCAGTTTGCAAATATCTGTTCAAGAACCTTCTTTTAATTCATTTGGTTTTATAAATAGCTGGAGGACTGCTGAGTCATTTGGTAATTCTTTTCTTAACTTTCTGAGGAACTGCCAAACTATATTCCACAATGGCTGAAACATTTTACTTTCCCACAAAAAATCATAGAATGTTCCTATTTCACAACATCCTCCCCAACTCTTATAATTTTCTATTTTTTAATAGGAGACATTCTAGTTGGTGTGAAATGGCATCACATTGTGGTTTTGTTTGCCTTTCCCTAATAACTAATGATGTCACACATAGTTCCATGTGCTTAAGGGTTACTTAAATATCTTCTTTGAAGTTATATCTATTCAAGAGTCTTGCATATTTTTAGCTGAGATTTTCTATTTTGGTTGTTGAATTTAAGGTTTCTTAAATTTTTCTGGATATTAAACCCTTATCAGATATGTGGTTCCCAAATATCTTCTCCCTTACAGTAGGATGTCTTTTTTTTTTTACTTTTATGATGAAGTCCTTTGATGTACAAAGGTATTTTTTTATCAGATCCCAATTATCAAAATTTTCTTTTGTTGATCATCTTTCAATTTAATGTCTAAGAAAACATTGCCAAATAAACATACTGAAAATGCTTTCTAATTCTACTTTCCAAGAGTTTTAGATTTCTGGTTATTATAATTATGTTTTTGAACAATTAAATTAATTTTTGCATATGCTCTGAGGTAAAATCTCATCTTCATTCTTTTACATATGGATATCCTGTTTTCCATCACTATTTCTTGAAGGGTCTTTTCTTTCCCAATTGAACTGACTAGGTACCCTTGTCAAAAGTCACTTGCCCATACATATGAATGCTGATTTCTAAGCACTCAGTTCAATTCCCTTGTTTTGTATAAATCTCCTTGTGCCAGTACCATGATGTTTTCATTACTGTGAGTTTTTTAAGTAAGTTTAAGATCAGGAAGTGTGAGTCCTAAGACTTCATTCTTCTTTTCAAGATAACTTTGGCAAGGTGGGGCACATTACCCTTCTACAAATATTTAGATTTGCTTATCCATTTCTACAGAGAAGGCTGTAGGAATATTGGTTAGGATTGCATTGAGTCTGTATATCACTTAGTCTAGAAGTGACATCTTAACAATATTTAGTCTTCCAATCCACAAACACAAACTATCTTTCCATTTATGTAGACCTTCTTTGGTTTCTTTTTTGTAAACAATTAATTGAAGTATATCATTCATACATGAACACATAGAAACTATAACTGTTCAGTAAACATCATGAACTTACAAAACAAACATGCATAACATTGTATAGGGCTCCCACACATCACCCCCTCCACAAACATTGTTGTGAAACATTTGTTAACAAATCATGAAAGAACATCATCAAAGTATTATTACTAACTATAGTCCATATCTTCCACCCCTATACATTTTTAAAAGGATTTATTTATTTACTTTTATCCATTTTTAACCTCCCCTTTTTTGTTGTTTTTGTGTCTATTTTCTGGGTGACTCTGTGTCCATTTCTTGTCCTCTATTCTGATCCTTATCCTCCTGAATTCACTGGGATTCGATCCTCGGAAACTCCGATATGGGAGAGAGGTGTCTTACTGCCTGTGCCACCTTAGTTCCTTGTTTTTTGGCATGTCTTGTCTTGGCTCTCCCTTGTGTCACACTCCTGTTATGTCATCATCTTGCTGCTTGGCTTGAGGGGCCTGGCAGCACACCCAAACATGAGGCTTGGCAGTGCACCCACTCATGGGGCCTGGTGGCTCACCTGCAGACTGGGCCTGGTGGTTCACCTGCACATTGGGCCTGGATGCTCACCTGCTCATGGTGCCTGGTGGTGCATGGGGCCTGGTGGATCACCCTCTTTCAGGGCCTGGTGGCACACCTGCACATGAAGCCTGGTGGCTCACCTGTGGACAGGGCTTGGTGGCTCATCCACTTGCTGGGGCTGGTGGCTCACCCATGCATGGGGCCTAATGGCTCACCCACTTGTGGGGCCTGGTGGAGCACCCACACATAGGGCCTGGTGGCCCAAGTGCCTTCTATATTTTTCTTTTTTTAAATTTTACTGGGAGGTCTGGAGATCAAACCCAGTTTCCTCCATATGGGAGACAGATGCCCAACCACCCAAGCTACATCAGTCCCCCTGTTATATCTCTTAAGGTTGACCAAAGTTACCCAAAGTTACAGTCTTTTCCCATACAGCATGGTCATATAATAAATCAGGCTCAATTTATTACCAGCATACCACAAACCAGACCTAGGTAGAAAAACTAGGTCTAGGGAGACATGCATGGTTTCTAATATAGCAAATGTTTAGCCTACCCTGATTATCACAAAATCAGTACAGCAAGAATATTCACATCCTTTCATTTCTTTTAACAATGTCTTGTAGTCTCTGTGTACACATCTTTTACAGAATTAGTTAGATTCATTCCTAGATATTTGATTCTTTTAATTACTTTTGTAAATTGAATTTGGACTTGATTTTATCTTCCGATTGCTCATTATTAGGATGTAGAAACAATGCCTATTTTTGCATGTGGATTTTGTAACCTGCCATTTTGCTGAGTTCATTTATTAGTTCTAATAATTTTGTTGTGGATTTTTCAGGATCTTCTGTATATAGGATCAGATCAGGAAAAGTTTCACTCCTTTTCCAATTTGTGTGTCTTTTGCTTCTCTTTCTCACCTTGTTGTTATGGCTTAAACTTCCAGTTCAATGTTAAATAACAATAGTGACAGTGGGTATCCTTGTTTTGTTCCTGTTCCTACAGGAAATCTTTCAGTCTTTCTGTATGAAGTATGATGTTAGCAGTGAATTTTTTCAAATATGGCTTTTAACAGGGTGATGAGGTTTCCTGCTCTTAATAATTTACTAAGTGTTTTTATCAAGAAGAGATGTTGGATTTTGTAAAATGCCTTTTATGCTTCAATTGAGATGATCATGTGTATTTCCCTTTGTTATATTAACATGGTGTGTTACATTAACTGATTTTCTTATGCTGAACCATACTTGCATAACTGCAAAAAATCCAACTTCATCATGATATATATTTATATTAATGTCCTCTTGAATTAGTTTTTTGGTATTTTGGTGAGGATTTTTTATCTATATTCAAAGGCATATTGGTGTATATTTATTTTTCTTGTGCTATATTTATCTGACTTTGTTATTAGGATGACTTTGGCTTCACAGAATGGATTAGGGAGAGCTCTCATCGCTAAAATTTTGGAAGATTTGGAGTAGCTTTGAATCTAATTATTCTTTTAATATTTGGTAAAATTCAACAGTAAACCACCTAGTACTGGGTTTTTATTTGCTGGGATATTTTAATGAATGATTTAGTAGTTCTTAGTCTATTGAGGTCTTCTATTACATACTGAGTCAGTGTAAGTAGTTTGTATGTTTCTAAGAATTTTTTCCTTTTATCTAGATTATAAAAATTTTATCTAGATTATAAAATTTTTGCAATATTCATAATATTCTCTTATTATCCATTTTATACCTAAAATTCCATAGTAATGTCAGCTCTATCATTTCTGATTTTAGTTATTTGTGTCTGCTTCCTTATTTTCTTTGACAAGCTAAATTTCTGTCAATTTTGTTGATCTTTTCAAAGGAACAACTTATAGTGTGTTGATTCTTTCTATTATCTTTTTATTCTCTATTTTATTTATCTTTGTTATTTATTTCATTTTAGCTGTCTCTGTGTTGAGTTTGCACTTCTTTTCTAGAGACTCTATTTGTATAGTTCAGTCTTTGATTTGGGATTTTGTTCTTTCTTAAAGTAAGCATTTAATGCATAAATTTCCCTCTCAAAACTGACTTCAATACATCCACTAAGTGTTGTTATGCTGTGATTTCATTTTCACTCAATTGAAAAACTTCCTAATTTCCCTTTAGATTTCTTCTTTGATCCATTAATTGCTTAAGAGTGCATTCTTGAATTTCCACATATTTGTGAATTTTTCAGTTCTTGATTTCTAATTTCATTCCATTGTAGGTCAGAGAAAATAATTATATAATTTCACGAAATTTCTTCATTAAAAATTTATTGAAGTATATCATTCATAAAAGAACATACATAAACAATAAGTAAAACAATAGTAAATTTTGTGAACTTACCAAAAAAGGCATATCAACATAAATACAGGGCTCCCATACATCATCACACCACAATAACATTGGATTGCTGTGAAACACTTGTTACAAACTAGTAGGCAGGGCAGAAAATCCCAGGAAATTGGCACCCCATCTTACTATTGGAATATATGTTAACATATCTCCCCAATGTAACAGAGCTAGACACATTTATAATTTTACTACACATTGTTCTTCTGCCCCTCTTATTTAAACCTATAATTATCACTATACCCATTGAATATATATCACAGAGATTTAAACCCTTAATCTGTTCATATGCTGGTTGCGCCTTAATACTCAGCAGAGTTGCAACCAACACCTACTCTCCAGTTCATCAGTTCTGCCTAGGACAACTAACAAAATGTTGGTGATGAACAACACCCATCCCAAAAAACACAGAGTATCTACATCTGCAAGCAACACAGTTCCATCTATCTGCTCCATAGGGCCAAAGCACCATCTCAATCAGAAGCAGAGTGGGAATCATCCTCCCCAAATCCTAAAGATTGGCAAATGAACAAACATAAGGGGGAATGCAACTAGGAAACAAAGTAGACTTAGTTTTCTAGTAATGGAAGAACTCATAACATTGATATAATGATAGTGATCACCAGAGATTCTGAGGGGAGAGAGAAAGAAGAATAGGTGTAACGTGGGGCATTTTGTGGACATTGGAATTTATCTGCATGATATTGCAATGACAGATGCAGGCTACCATACATTTATTGAATCTATAAAATTTTGTGGTGCAAAGTATAAATCATACTGTAAATTATAGACCATGGTTAGTAGTAATGCTTCAGTATGTGTTCATCAACTGTACCAAATGTACCACACTAATAAAATATTATTAATAGGGAAAAATATGAGATTGGGTGGTGGTAGAACATATGGGAATAGCCTATATTTTTATGTAAATTTTCTCTAAAATTTCTTTAAAAATAAATTTTAAAATATTAAATGAAACAAAACAAAATAAGCAAAACTTATACATCACTCCCACCACAAAATCCTTGGATTGCTGTGGAACATTTGTTACAAACTATGAAAGCATCTTCAAAATATTACTACTAACTACAGCCAATATCATACATTTGGTGTATTTTCCCCACAACCCACCCAATTATTAACATTCAGTATTAGTATTATATATATGTTTAAGTTCATGAAAGAACATTCTCATATTTATTCTGTTAATCAAAGACTGTCTTCCAACACAGGATTCACTGTGATCTTTTTTTTTTTTTATAAAGGGTATTTATTTGAGGTAGAAGCCCACAGTTACCAGACCATAAAGCATAAGTTACTTCCCTCACCAAAGTCTATTGCCACATATTAGAGCAAGATGGCTGCTGAGGTCTCCAAGGGTTCAGACTTCCTGGGTTCCTCTCTTGCCAGGGCTTGTTGCTCTCCAGGTTCAGCTCCTCTGCTCACTTCACAAGGCCAGCTGTAGACTATCAGGCAAATGACTCATCTCTTTTCTCAGGGCCTCTTCTGTGTCCAATTGAGCCTTTTCTCCTTCCTCATATATCTGCTTCTCTATGTGTTTAATTTCTGGATCAAAATTCCAAACTCCCTTCTCTGTCTCTTCAGTGCAGTTTCTCTGTGAGTCCCTGCCCTTGGGTGGGGACTAAAAGTCCTACTGATGTTGCCCAATATATGCCTCAATCATTATTTAACCAAGTAAAAATGAAACCTCTGAGTCCAATATAATCTAATGTGCCCAGAGGAACAAACCAGTTTACAAACATAATCCAAAAACTATTTTTTTTATTTTATAAACAATATCAAATTGCTGAAACATTATAAATATATTTAATAAGTATTGTAATATGTCCATAATATGTGAAAATGCCAATAAAATATTTTTCAAAGTGTTTGGATGAATACTATGGCAAGAAGAAAATCATATAGTGTCTAAAATTATGGACAACAACAAATACAGACAAATCATGCGCAGTAATAACTAAATTAAAGTAGGATACATATCAAATGTATTTTAAAAGAAAGCAAGTACAATTGGTTGTGGAATCAGAATTTGGGAGAAATTAAGACGCTCCCAGGATAATCTTGGAAATGAAGCTAAAAAATATGTTACCATATGTATACACAGATTATCAATATAGTTACGTAAGTCAGCAGGGAACATTTGATGAGTAGAGAAAAGAAGTCAAATCTATGAAAGTATAATCCCCTTTGACTTAATATAGGACATTTTTGGCTTCACCTCAGCTGGGAACATGGAGCAGACCTGTACCTCCATGTTCTCAGACTCTGTGTGCTTATTTTGGGGGAAAAAGGCTCAATTGTGAAGATTTTCTCAGTTTGATAGAGGCTGAAAAATCTCCTTCTATGGCAAGAAAAATTCAGAGTGAATCAAAACACAAAGAGGCACCGAGCAAATTTGCATGTAATGGGTGTAATGGAAAATGATGGCCAGACATCTACAAGTACCATAGTATTATTATTATTTTCAAAGAAATTTAGCACTAAAAAATTGGCAGTAGTTGGCACAGTATGTATAAACATTCACCACCTGAGATTCCTTGAAATATTGCAGAATCTAACTTAATAGAATTTACATATATCTTCTTTCATCATGTTTTTGGTTTCAGGAACAATTTACACTTTAAATAATTATTGAAAATCCCAAATAACATAATTCTAAATGTTATATCTATTGAAAATCACTATAATAGAAATTAACACTGATATAACTATGAATAATTATTTAATTTATGAAAAGTAATAAATCCCTTATGTTTACTGTAATAATGCATTTAAATATACATTATTTCATGAAACCAAAATAAAATTATTGAGATGAGAGAAATGGTGTCAATCTTTTTTTATTCAGTTTCCTCTATTATTATTTTATTTTTTAAAGATACTTAGATTACATAAATGTTATAAAAATATATAGGGGATTCCCATATGCCCTGTTCCTTACACCTCCCACATTTTCCCACATTAAAAACTTTCTTTATTAATGTGGTACATTCATTAGTCTCATATTTTGTACAATCCATTTCAAAATGTATTCTCAGTGGCTCTCATTTTCATCAAAAATTTGTGCTGACATCACCTCAGTTAATTTTAGAATGTTTTCATTACTCTTAAAGGAAAAATCCCATACAGCTTTATACGCACTGGTTGTTGTCCCTTAGAATGACATAATATCTTCTGTGTCATTGCTGCCAAAATATTACAATATTACTGTTAACTATTTTCCATATGCTACATTAGTTGTAATTTGCCCATGGGTCACCATATTCTTAATATTTTGTCAAAGAGCATTCTGATATTTATACTATTAACCACAATCATCAACCACCACCAAAATCACTGTTATAGTCCCTAAATTACCCATTAGCTTCCTTTCAATTGACACATCCACAGAATACTCCTTTCAGCCTCAATCATTTATAAATCAGCAGTGCTAGAATCACTATAATGTGTTACATCAACTCTATCTCTACATTTTTTCAATAAACCTTATTAAAAATTCTACATACATTAAGCATCAGCTCCCATTCTTAACCCACATTCTGTTTCCTAATAATCCATACTCTAGAGTTTATCTCTGTGAGTTTACTCATCATACTTAGTTCATATTTGTGAAAGCATGCAATATTCATACTTTTACATTTGGATTATTTCACTCAACTCAATATCCTGAAGGTGCATCCATATTGTCATTTGTGTCCCTATTTCATTTCTTCTTCCAGCTCAATAGTATTCCATTTTATGAATATACCATATGTTGTTTACCCATTCATTAGTTGATGGACATTTCTGCCATTTAATATTTTAGCAATTGTTAATAATACTGCTATGTATATCTGTGTGCAAATGTGAGCTCGCATCCTTGCTTTCAGTTCTTATGACTATATTCCTTATCACTGGATTGCTAGATCACATGGTAGTTCTATACTCAGCTTCTTGGGGTATTGCCAAATTGTATTCCACTGAAACTGTACTATTCTACATTCCCACCCACAGTGAAGAAATATTCCTATTTCTTAACATCCTTTCCAGAACTTGTAATTTTCAATAATTTTTAAATAACTGTCATTCTATAAAGTATGAAATGATATCTCATTGTAATATTAATTAATTAATTAATGTATTTATATTTTGTAAAGCTTTAGATTCCATGAATACTACATAAAATTATAGTGGATTCCCACATAAATCACTGTCTCCACCTTTTCCAATTTCCCCCATTAAACAACATCTTTCATTAGTGTGGTACATTTGTTACAACTGATGAACACATACTGAAGCATTGTTACTATGAATTGTCTATAGTTTACATTATGGTTTACTCTTTGAACTGTACAATTTTATAGGTTTTGACAAAATGTATTATGACCTGTTTCTGTCCTTGCAATACTAAACAAATTCAGTGTCCCCAAAATGCCCCATGTTACACCTATTCTTCCCTCTGCCTCCCCTTGGAAACTCTGGTAATCACTGATTTTATATAGATGTTACAAGTTTTTCAATTACTAGAAAAATAATAAGTCTACTCTAGTCCATAATTGCATTCCCCCTTATGTTTTTTCATTCCTTAATCTTGATGATTTTGGGATGGAGATACCCACTCTTTCTTATTGAGAGGGACCTTAGATCCCCTGGGGCAGATGGATGGAACTGTGTTGCTTACAGTTGTAGTTAATCTGTTTTTTGGGGATGGGTGCTTTCCATTATCATGCTTTTGTTAGTTGTCCTGGGTGAGTCTGATGAACTGGAGAATAGGTGCTGGCTGCAACTCTGCTGAGATTTACTAGTCAACCATCATAAGAATAGCTGGAAGATTTGTGGTTCTGGGACATATATTTAAGAGGTATAGTGCTAATTATATGTTTGAATAAAGGGACAGAAGAACTATGTGTGGGAAAATTATAAATTAGCCTAACTCTGGTACATTGGGGAGATAAGTTATCATAAATTCCAAGGTAAGTCCCACCAATGGGGTGCTGAATTTCTGGGGTTGTTTGCCCTGCCTGTAGTGTCTAGATATCTCAGAGCACTCAAGACATCTGTCCTCCTAAGACATGCAAAAGCATAAGGTCTGGAATTACCCCCAAACTCACTTTGAAATCTATTAGTCATAAAACTCATTTGTATTTAATATTTCCCCCATTTGGTCTAGGTCTTTTTCCAAATGGATCACTAGTTGACACTTGATAATAATACCTCAGTTCCAGGGAAGCTAATCCCTGGGATTCATGTCTAACAACATGGGAAAACTTGTAAATTTAAATGCTGAGTTTGGCTTAGAAAGAGGTCATATTTGAGCAACAAAGAAGCTTGCAGTAGATAATGCTTAGGCAATATATATTACTAGGCTAAGTTTCCATTTCACAAGTGCAAGGTTCATATGTAGAGTCATCAATATCAAAGGTCTGGCATATTTTTCTTTTCTCCTTTGTTAGGCAGTGCCCATGTGCCTAGAAATTCTTGCCACTCTATTAAAGGACACAGCAGGATTATCCAGGATGGGAATTCAATACACTAGTGGTTGTTGTGTGGATCTCAAGCCACCAAAACAACAATCAATGACCATATGAACACATACATACATATTCCATAGAGGCATAATCCATGTGCATCCCTCATTACACATCCCCCACCAACACCCCACACCAGTGTTCCTCCCCTGCCAAAGTGGTAACCCTTCTGTAATCAAATACCTCATCAAAAACAAAGCCAAATAGTAGTAATAATACAACAAAATGAAATAAAATAATAAAATAAAAAATTTAAAATTTTCATTTTGCCTTTCATCACCACAAAATCTGTTATCTTTTATGTATATTGACAATTTATTCCATATGTTCCCCCAGTGTCTTATTGATTTCACTTTATTTTGCAAGAAGCTTTAGGTTACAGAACTGTCATATGGAATAGATGTTTCCAATATAACCCCCTCCACCTCACATCTTCCCCAACCAATAACATTCTACATGAGTATGGTACATTTGTTACAATTGATGAACAAATATCAAATCACTGCTACTAACCATGGTCAGTGGTTTACATTATGGTTTACACTTTGCACTGCACACTTTCATAAGTTCTGACAAAACATATAATGTTCTATATCTGTCATTGTAAGATTATGCAGAACAATTCCAATATCCCCAAAATACCTTATGTTCTACCCATTCTTCCATGTTGCTGTACTCAGAACTTATGGCGACCACTAAATTTCCATTTTTTAAAGAATTAGGTTCATTGTTATATGTATTACTATTAGGGTCTTAACATTCTGTTCAGTTTTCTTTCATTAGGCACTGCCTATGTACTCGATAGAGTCTTGCCCCTCAATTTGAGAAAATAGCAGGACTCCCCCAGATGGGTGTTTAATATTTCCTTGTATATTGACTGTTTCTCTACCCACTGAGAAAACAAATTATGACAAGATATACACATTCATATTTCATGGAAGCATGCCCCAGGTGCACACTTTCCCTCATATCCCCCATCACCAAGGCACTGCACCAGTGAACCTCCCCTGCCATATTTGCCAAAAAGAATCTTCACACCATTGTACTTTCAACCACAGGCCTACACATCCCCAGATTTTACCTGTTCCTTTCTCTAGACCTCAACCAGTTCCATGGATATTCCAACCCAAAAGCCCACAGTGCTCACGCACACATTCTTACACTGTCAACCCCACACAAATCCTATGCCATCACTCCCATCCACTACTAAACCACCCACTTCCATCTTACCATGGGTGTTGTCATATTGAGCATCGGCTTGCCATACTCTCCTCCTTTTCTGTCTCCTGATAACTTATCTTCCAGACTCTAGCTCTGTGATTCTACTCAATATGCTTAGGATATATCAGTGAGGTCATACAATAGTTGTCCTTTATTAACTGCCTTACTTCACTCAACATAAGTTATTCAAGATTCACCCATGTTATTATGTGTGTCATTATTTCATTCCTTCTTACAACTGAATAATATTCCATTGTATGTGTATACAGCATCTTGATTATCCATTCATCTGTTTGATGAACTCTTGGATTGCTTCCAAATTTTGGCAATAGTGAATGATGCCATTTTGAACATTTGTGGGTATAAATCTGTTTGTGTCCCAGCTTTCAATTCTTCTGAGTATATACCCAGCACTGAGATTGCTGGATCATATGGAAATCTATTGTTAGCTGCCTGACAAATGGCCCAATCATCCCTCACAGTGGCTGGTCCATTCTACATTCCCACCAGCAGTGGATGAGTGTTTCCTTTCCTCCAAATCCTCTCCAACAGTAGTAGGTCTCTGTTTTTTAATAGCTGACAGTCTAATAGGTGTAAGAAGATATCTTATTGTAGATTTGATTTGCATTTACTTAATTTTTAGTTATGTTGAGCATTTTTCATGTGTTTTTTAGCCATTTGTATTTACTCTTTGGAAATGTGTCTATTCAAATCTCTTGCCTATTTTTAGATGGGATGTTTGTCTTTGAGGAGCAAAAGTTTTAATTTTGAAGAAGTCCCATTTATATATTATTTTCTTTCATTGTTGACATTGGATATAAAGTTTATGAGATCATTTCCTACTACCAGATCTCAAAGATGCTTCCCTACATTATCTTCCAGGAGTTTTATGATCTTAGCTCTTATATTAAGATCTTTGATCCATTTTGAGCGAATTTTTGTATAGTGTGTGAGATGGTAATCCTCTCATTCTTTTGGATATGGATATCCAGTTCTCCAAACACCATTTGTTGAAGAGACAGTCTCTCCCAAGTGAGTGGGATTGGTGGCCTTGTCAAATATCTGTTGACTGTATATGTGAGGATCTACATAAGAAATCTCAGTTCTGTTCCATTGGCTAGTATGTCTAGCTTTGTGCTGCTACCATGCAGTTTTGGCAATTGTAGCTTTGTAATATGATTTAAATTCAGTTAGCATGATTCCTCCAAGTTTTTTTTTTTTCCAATATGTTTTTGACTGTTCAGGTCCCCTGACCCTTCCAAAAAAATTTGATAATTAGCTTTTTTAATTCAATAAAAAATGTTATTGTAATTTTTATTGGGATAGCATTAGTTCTGTAAATCAATTTGTGTAGGACAGACACCTTAATGATGTTTAGTCTTTCAGTCCATGAACATGGAATAGTCTTCAATTCATTTAGGTCTTATTTGATTTCCTTTAACTACTTGTGTAGTTTTCAGCATACAAGTTATTTACATCCTTAGTGGTGCTTATTCCTAAATATTTGTTTCTTTTCATTGCTATTGTAAATAGAATTCTTTCTTTTTTTCTTCCGCAGATAGCTCATTATTAGCATGCAGAAATGCTACCTATTTTTTTCGTGTTAATCTTATAACCTGCCACTTTCCTAAACTGGTTTATCAGATCTGGAATCTTTGTTTTTTCAGGACTTTCTATGCATAGGATCATATTATATTCAAACAGTGAAAATTTTACTTGTACTTTCCAACTTGGATGCCTTTTATGTCTTTTTATTGCCTAAGTGCTAGAGCAAGTACTTCTAACACAATGTTAAATAAGAGCCATGACAGTGGTTATCCTTTTCTTTTTCTAGTTCTTAAAGGGAAATCCTTTAGTATTTCACAATTGAGTATGATATTAGCTGTGGATTTTTCATATATACCATTTACCATGTTGAGAAAATTTCCTTCTATTTTTATCTTTTGAAGTGTTTCTATCAAGAAAAAAAAGCTGTAATTTTTGAAATGCTTTTTCTGCATTAATAGATACGATCATGTGATTTTCCTGTCTCTTAATGTAGTGTACTACATTAATTGATTTTCTTATTTTGAATCATCCTTGCATATCTGGGATAAAACACAGGATCATATAGTATAATTCATTTGATGTGTTGTTGAATATGATTAGCAAGTATTTTGTTGAGGATTTTAGCATCCAGGTTCATTAGAGACATTTGTATGTAATTTTCTTTTTCTGTAGTGTCTTTATGTGGTTCTGGTATTGGGGTGATGTTGGCATCATAGAACAAGTTAGAGAATATTCCCTCTGCTTCTATTTTTTGAAAGAGCTAAAGCAGGATTTGTGTTAGTTCTTCCCAGAAGGATTGGTAGAATTCACCTGTGAAGCCATCTGGTCCTGGGCTTTTCTTGGTTAGGAGGTTTTGATAAATTCAATCTTGTCGATTATGATTGGTCTGTTTTGTTCATCAATTAATTTTCTTTCATCACGTCTTTTGCTTACGTGTTTCTAGAAATTAGTCATTGTAGTTTTGATATGCACTCCCTAATGGATAGTGTTTTTGTCCATTTCCTGTTGTGCTTTTTGGCCATTTGCTTTTGCTCTTCTGAGAAATGTCTATTCAATTCTTTTGCCCATTCTTAATTGGGATGTTTATCTTTTTAACATTGAATTGTAGGGTCCCTTTATAGAACATGGATACCAAACTTTTATTGGATTTGTAGTTTTTAAATATTTTCTCCCATTGAGTAAGCACTTGTTTATTTCCTTGAACTTGTCCTTTGAAGACCAAAAGTGTTTAATTTTGAGGTCCCATTTGTCTTTTTTTTTCATTGCTCATGCTTTGTATGTAAGGATTAAGAAACTATAGAAACCACAAATTTTGAGGATAATTCCCAAAATTTTCTCCAAGAGGTTTTATGGTTTTAGCTTATATATTTAGTCATTTTGACTTAATTTTTGTATAAGGTGTGAGAATAGGGGTCCTCTTTCTTAACTGTGGATATTGATGTCCAGTTTTCCAGCACCATTTGTTCAATAGACTGCTCTGGCCCAGCTGAGTTAGCTTGATAGCCTTGTCAAAAGTCACTTGAACATAGATATGAGGGTCTATTTTGAGATCACCATTTGGTTCCATTGGTCAATATGTCAATCTTTATGCCAATATCATGCTGTTTTTCCCACTATAGCTAAGTAATATGATTCAATGGCAGGAAGTGAGAGCCCTCAAAATTCATTCTTATTCTAAAGACATTTTTGGCTATTGAGGCCTGTTGCTTTTCAAATAAATAAAATAATTGGCTTTTCCATTTCTGAATAAAAGGATTTTGGTTTTTCTTTAAGGATTGTATTGAATATGTAAATCATTTTGCATAGGATTGCTATCTTTTTTTTTTTTTTTTAAGGATTGATATCTTAATGATATTTGCTCTTCCTATTTATGCACACAGAAGGATCTTCCATTTATTTAGATCTTCATTGATTTATTTTAGCAATGTTTTGTAGCATTATGATTACATGTCCTTTATGTCCTCAGTTAAGTTCATTCCTAAATATTTGATTCTTTTAGTCACAATTATAAATGGAGTTTTTAGGACTTCCTTCTCAATTTGCTCATCAGTAATGTATATAAATGCAATTGAGTTTTCAGTATTAATCTTGCTGAAATCATATATTAGCTCTGTTAACATTTTTGTGTACTTTTCAGGATTTTCTAATTATAAAATATTGTTTTCAATTAATAGTGATGCTTTATTTCCTTTTCTATTTGGGTGTCTTTTATTTATTTTTCTTGCTTAATTGTTTTAGCTAGAATTTCTAGCACAATATTAATATCCATGGTAACAGTGAGCATCATTGTTCTCTTCCCAACATCAGTGAGAAAGTGCTCAGACTTTCACTGTTGAGTACATTGTTATGTGTGGGTTCTTCATACATGCACTTCACCATGATGAGAAAGCCTTCCTTTTTTTTTTTTTGAGCAGAGAAAGTTTAATAAGAAGAATTATTCATTAGTAATAGAAGGTTAACTGATAAGAGGATAATAAAGTTCTCAAGATTTTTTTAACAGATGCTTTGGATGACATAAATGTTACATAAAAAATGTAGGGGATTTCCGTATACCCCACCCCACACAATTTCCCACATTAACAATATCCTTCATTAGTGTGTACATTTGTTACAATTGATGAACACATATTGAAGCATTGTTATTAATTGTGGACTTTAGTTTACATTAAAGATAACACTCTGTCCTGCACAATTTTGCAGATTATGACAAAATTTATAATGGCCTGAATCCATCACTGCAATGTAATGCAGGACAACTCCAATGTCCTGAAAATGCCCCCATATTACATTTATTATAGCCTCTCACTCTCTTCAGTACCTCTGGTGGCTAACGCCTTTATATTAATGATAAAAGTTCTTCTATTGCCAGAATAATAATAAGTCTGTAATAGAATAATAAGTCTACATTGGCTAATTGTTCATTCTCCAGTCTTGTGGATTTGAGGGTGATGATGTCCCTCTGTTTCTAGCTAAGAAGGAGCTTAGATCCCATGAGGCAGAAGGATGGAACTATATTGCTTGCAGTTGTAGACACTCTCTGTTCTTTAGGATGGGCATTGTCCATCATCATCTCCTTGTTAGTTGTCCAGGGTGAGTCCAATGTACTGGTGAGCAGGTGTTGCAATTCTGCTGGCACATGGATGGACCAAAGATTTAAGTCTCTGTGACATATATTTAACAAGTATCATGCTAATTATAGGTTAAAATAAAAGGGGCAGAAGATCCATGTGTAGTGAATCTAAGAATGAGTATAACTCTGTTATATTGGGGAACATAAATTCCAAAGTAAGGCCCACTGACAAGAGTGTCAAATTCCTGAGCTTGTCTGCCTTGCTTATAGTGTCTGGATGTCTCTAGAGCCCTCAGAAGCCCCACTATTTGAGGCACTGATCACTGTGGCAGTCAATGAGATCCTGCTGGGATGTGCATAAGTGTAAGATCTGTAATGACCTCCTGACTTTGAAATCTTTTAGCCATAAAAACTCATTTATACTTATTATTTCCCCCTTGTGTCCAAGGTTTTTTTGCAGATGCATTGTTAGTTGGTGCTTAATAAACATCCCTCAGTGCCAAGGAGGCTTAGCCTTGGGACTCATGTGCCATGCTGGGGGGAAGGTAGTGCATTAATATGCTGAGTTTCACTTAAACAGAGGCCATAAGGAGGTTTTCAGGAGTTAACTTTTAGGCAATATATACTAGGCAAGGTTTCAATTTCACAAGAAAAGGTTTATTAGTACAATCATTAACATCAAGGGCCTGACATAATGGTCTGTCTTTTTTCACTGGGCTCTGCCCTTGTACTCAGAGAATTCTTGCCTTCCTATTAGAGAATGTAGAAGAACTTAGGAAGGGAATTCAGGATCTTTTAGGTATTGTGTGGGTCTCCAGCCACTGAGACAATATCCCATGAACACTTGAGCATATTCATGTGCTTTAGAGGCATGCCCCAGTTCAACCCATCTCCATGCATTCTCCATCACTGACACCCTGCAGGAATGATCCTCCCTTGCCACAGTTGTGACCCTTCTGTGATCAAAATCCTCTCCAAAAATGAAACTAACAAAATAACCACAAATAAAATTAATAAGAAAAAGAAGTCATATTTTAAAAAATATCAAAATACAAAAAATAAAAAAAAAATTGAAATAAAAAAATTTAGACTTTATGTCTTTTATAATTGTAAGAGAAGTTGTATTGTATGTACAGTGACATTTTCTTCTATATATTCCACCATTATCTTATTTTTTCATTTTATCTTCAAAGAAGCTTTAGGTTACAGAAAAGTCATATATAGAAAAAAGGGGGTTCCCATATACCCAATGTCTTCCTGCTTTCCCACTCTCCCTTGTTAATAATATTTTACATGCAGGTGGCACATTTGAAGCATTACAATTGAAGCATTGCTACTAACCATGGTCAATGGTTTACTTTATGGTTTATATTTTGGACTGTACACTTTTATGTTCCATCTATTATTTTTCTTCCCTCTGTCTCCCCTAGGAACCTATGGAAATCACTAATTTTCAATTTTTGAAGAATAAGATTCATAGTTACTTGCAACAACATCGAGGGCTTGACATATTGTTCTGTTTTCTTTTATTAGGTGCTGCTTATGTTTTTGAGGGATTCTTGTCCCTCTAATTGAGAACACAGCAGGGCTCCCAAGAAGGGAATTTTAATATTTTCTTTATTGTGTCAGTTTCCACCAACTGATATAGCACACTATGATAAGAATAACACTTACATATTCCATAGAAGCTTGCCCCAGTTTCACCCTATCCCATATACACCCCCAGCCAACACCCAACACCAGTAACCCTCCTCTGTCATATTTGCCATAAGAACATTACCAAAATTGTAGTTTGAACCACTGTTCTGCTAAATAAAATGCTTTCCTAATGCTTTGCTTTATATACACACACACACACACACACATATATATATATACATAGATGACTTAATTAACTCAAGCATAAGAAAACAATACACAGACATATACTTATTTTATTAAACTTCTGTTAATAATTGGAAGAATATAAAATAAGCAAAGGATTGCTCATTTGTGTGTGTATATATATGTGAGTGTGTGTGTGTATAAATATATATAATTAGTGAACCATTGTTAATAATTGATAGAGTACAAAATAATCAAAAGATTGTTTGTAAACAGGGGTCCAACTGCCATATCCTAATCCCTCATAATATGCATACATACATTCATAAGCTCACCAAACCAGGGGAAAACCTGACATACATTGCCCACCTCCACCCTGAGTCCCAATTGTATGCAATATAAATATTGATATGCATATCTAGTTTAATAAGTCTATTCTGACAATTAGAGTGAGAAACAAGAATAGCATAATCAATCAAAAGATTAAATCAATATTGAACAGAGTCACAAAATGACAGAAAAACAGAGCCATCTTACATACAAACTCACCAACATCTAGCTCATGGCTGGGAAGTCCCAAATCATCAGCTGATATCAGAGCCTTGACTGCAAACAACACCTGTGCAGAACAACCTCTCCCAGAGTGGAAATTCACCAGGCCTAACCAGGGGCTCTCTCTTTTATTGAGCTCATAATCAATGAGCTTGATACTATTGATGCCAACTTGAAAGAACTGTGTCAATTCCCAAAGAAGTGGCCAAACTTCTCAGGGAGGAACACAACACTGCCAAGGCAGTATATTCCAAGGATTATACATCATTCCCTGAGAAAGTGGTCAGCCTTCCCAGGGAAGAACACAATATTCCCCAGAATGCACCCTAACTGTTCTTATTTGTTACAAAACATTCCCCAATGTGCCCACTGTTCTAGTTCTCATCATTCCTCTTAAAATATGAAAAGTGCTGACCAGGAAGGCATTGGTTTGCTGGTTAACAAAGTTTCCTGCATGATGTTTCACTTTTAGGTTTGAACAATACTCACTAATGTTTTTCCAATACAACCACATATCTGCAAGTCCAGAGTTCACCTGGCTCCTTCCCCTGACCATCCTCCAGTTCCATACATAGTCCAACACAACCGCCCCACCTACTGCCCCTCACATTAACACTACTGAACTGAATCACATCACTTCATGCCATCCACTTCCCAACCACAGCCTTCCACTTATCATGGATTGTGCCCATATGGGCATTGATTCACTTCCCTCTAGTCCCTTTCTGTCTCCTGTAAACCTATCTTTAAAACTCTAGCTATGTGAGTCTGCTCAATTTTCTTAATTCATATCAGTGAGGTCATGTAATATTTGTCCTTCAATGCCTGGCTTGCTTCACTTAACATAAAGAGTTCAAGTTTCATCCATGTTATCCCATGTGTTAATATTTCATTTCTTCTTACAGCTGAGGAATAATACATTGTAGGTATATACTACAGTTTGCTTATCCATTCATCTGTTGATAGATATCTGGTTTATTTCCACATTTTAGTAATAGTAAATAATCTCACTATGAATATTGCTGTTCATATATCTATTCATGTCTCTGTTTTCAATTCTTCTGGCTATATACCCAGTACTGGGACTGCTGGCTCATATGGCAGCTCTATAATTAGCTTCTTGAGGAACTATCAAATTGTCCTCTGCATTGGCTTCACCATTATACATTCCCACCACCAGTGAATAAGTGTTCCCTTTACTCCATTTCTCCAACAATTGTAGTCCTTTGTTTTTTTAGTAGCCACCAGTCTAATAAGTGTAAGATGATATTTCTTTGTAGTTTTGATTTGTATTTCTCTAGTAGCTAGTGATGTCGAGCATATATTCAGAACTCTTTTCCATTTTAAATGGGTTGTTTTTCTTTTTCTTTTTTGAGATGTAGGATTTCTTTATATCTGCAGGATATTAGATCCTTATCAAATAAATGGTTGCCAAATATTTTCTCCATTTGAGTAGGCTGACTGTTCACTTTCTTGACAAACTCCTTTGATGGGCAAAAGTTTATAATTTTGAGGAGGTCTCATTTATTTTTTTCTTTCATTGTTCAAGCTTTGGGTGTAAAGTTTATGAAACTATTTCCTACTACAAGGTCTCACAGACATGGCCCTACATAATCTTTGAGGAGCCTTAAGGTCTTGGCTCTTATGTTGAGAGTTTTTCTGTCTTGAGTTAATTTTTGTATAGGGTGTGAGATTGTGATCCTCTCTCATTCTTTTGGATATGGCTATCCGGTTTTCCAAGCACCATTTGTTGAAGAGGCCATTCTCTTCCAGTTGAGTGGAATGGGTGGCCTTGCCAAATATCTCTTGACTGTATATGTATCTATGTCAGAACTCTCAATTCAGTTCCATTGGTCAATATGTCTATACTTGTGCCAATACCATGCAGTTTTGACCACTGTAGCTTTGTAGTATGTTTTAAAGTCCGGTAGTGAGATTCTTCCAATTTAATTTTTATTTTTCAATATGGATTTGGCTATTTGGGGCCCCTTGACCTTCCAAATAAATTTCCTAGTTAGCTTTTCCTATTCAGTAAAAAATGCTTTGGTAATTTTTATTGGGATTGCATTAAATCTGTAAATCAGTTTGGGTAGGATGGACAACTTAAAGATATTTAGTCTTCCTATCTATAAACAGGGAATATTCTCCCATTTATTTAGTTCTTCTTTAATTTCCTTTAACAATGCTGTGTAGTTTTCTGCATACAAGTCTTTTACATCTTTAGTTAACTTTATTCCTAGATATTTTAGTCTTTTTGTTGCTATTGCAAATGGGATTTTTTTTTTAATTTCCTCCTCAGATTGTTCATTATTTGTGTACAGAAATGCTACTGATTTTTGTGCATTGAACTTATATCTTGCCACTCTACTGAACTCATTTATCAACTCTAGAAGCTTTGTTGTAAATTCCTTAGGGCTCTCTATGTGTAGGATCATGTCATCTGCAAGTAATGAAATTTTTACTTCTTCCTTTCAAATTTAGATGTCTTTTATATCTTTTCCTTGCCTAAGTGCTTGAGCAAGTACTTCTAATATTAAATTAAATAAGAATGGTTGCAATGCCATTCTGGTCTTGGTCCAAATCTTAAAGGGAAAGCTTTTAGCATTTCATCATTGAATATGATGGTAGTTATGAGTTTTTCATACATACCCTTTATCTTGTTCAGGAAATTTCCTTCTATTCTTATGTTTTGAACTATGTTTGCAGGAAAGTGTGCTGTATTTTCTCAAATGCTTTTTTTACATCAATAGAGATGATCATGTGATTTTTTGGATTTGTTAGTGTGGTATATTACACTGATTGATTTTCTTATCTTAAAATATCCTTGCATACCAGGGATGTAAACTACTTGGTCATGAGATTTAATTTGTTTGATGTGTTGTTGAATACGATTACAAAGCATTTTGTTAAGGATTTTAGCATCTAGGTTCATTCGAGAGATAAGTCTATAGCTTTCCCTTCTTGTTGCATCTTTATGTGGCTTTGGTATTAGAGTGATTCTGGAATCATAGAATGAGTTAAGCAATGTTCCTTCTACTACTTCCTTTTGGAAGAGTTTAAGCAGGATAGGTGTTAGTTGTTTCTAGAATGATTGCTGGGATTCACCTGTGAAGCCATCTGGCCCTGGGTTCTTTACAGTTTGGGAAGTTTTTGATGGCTGATTCAAACCTTTAAAAAAATTTTTTAAAAAGATACTTAGATTACATAAATGTTACACAAAAATTATAGAGATTACCATATGCTCCACCTCCCACCCCTCCCACAACCTCCCACATAAACATCCTTTATTAGTGTGCCACATTAATTGCAATTGATAAGCACATCCTGAGGCTTTGCCATTTAGAGTGGACCATAGTTCACATTGTAGACCACACTCTCTCCCACACAATTCTGCATGTTATTTGATGTTATAAAATGGCCTATATCTGTCATTGCAATGTCACTCAGGACAATGCTCAAATCCCAATAAAGCCCCTGTATTACAATTGCTTTTCCCTCTCCCTGCCCCCAGAGCCTCCAGTGGCCACTGGCTCCACATCAATGTAATTTCTTCTATTACTTGAATCACAATGTCTATAGTAGAATACAAGTAAGTCCACTCTAGTCCATAGCTCTTTCCCCCATCCTGAGGAGTCTGGGAAGGTGATGTCCACTCCACCTCCAGTTGAGAGGGTCTTATATCTCATAGGGAAGATGGATGGGATTATTCTGTCTGCAACTTCAGATTCTTTCCATTCCCTGAGATGGCCATTGTCCCTCATCATCTCCCCACCAGTTGTCCTGGGTGAGTCTAAAGAGCTGTAGAGTAGAAGTTGCTGCTCCACTGAGGTTCTGGGCCAAGTTGGCACATGGACAGCCCAAAGACACAAGTATCTGGATGTACACCTACAAACTCCAGCACCAAGTATAGGTTTGAATAGAAGGGATAGATGAGCCATGTGCAGGGAAGATGTAACTGAGTCCAACTCTGTCACTCTCAGGAGAACAAACTCCAAAGTAAGGCCCACTGGCTAGGCACCAAACTCTGGAGCTATCTGCCCTGACATATCCTGGGTGTCTCCAGAGCCATCAGGAGGTCTATTATTTGGGGTGATATCCACTTTGGAATTCTATGAGATCCTACTGAGATGTGCATAAGTGTTACATCTCAGATGAACTCTTGACTCATTTTGAAGACTCTTAGCTATATAAACTCATTTGTCTTTACCTTTTCCCCCTTTTATTCAAGGTCTTTTCCCAGGTGCATTGCCAATTGGCACTTGGATACAATCCCTTGGTGCCAGGGAGGCTCATCCCTGGGAGTCATGTCCCACACTGGGAGGAAGGTAATGAATTCATATGCTGAGTTTGGCTTACCAAAGGGTTTGTCAATTTTTTTGAGCTTCTCAAAGAACGAGCTTTTGATTTTGTTTATTTTTTCTAGTGCTTTCTTATTTTTATTTCATTTAGTTCTTCTCTAATCTTTGTTATTTCCTTCTTTATACTTCCTTTGGGGTTAGTTTGTTGTTGTATTTCCAGTTCTTCCAGGTGTGCAGTTAGATCTTCAATTTTAGCTCTTCTTTTTTGATATATGCATTTATGGCTATGAATTTCCCTCTCAGTACAGCTTTGGCTGCATTCCATAGATTTTGCTATGTTGTGTTGTCATTGTCATTCATTTCAAGGTAGTTACTGATTTCTTTTGAGATTTCCTCCTTAACCCACTGTTTGTCTCAGAGTGTGTTGTTTAACTTCCATATTTTTGTGACCAATCTGGGTCTCTGGCAATTGGTGATTTCCAATTTCAGTCCATTGTGGCCAGAGTAATAACTTTGTATAATCTCAAACTTTCTGAATTTATTGAGAGTTGTTCTGTAGCCTAGCATGTGGTCTATCTTGGAGTATGATCCATATGCACTTGAGAACAATATGTATCCCATTGTATTTGGGTGTAGTGTTCTGTATATATCTATTAAGTCCAGAACCACTAATGTATTATTCAGAGTCTTTGTTTCTTTATTGATTCTCTGTTGAGATGTTCTGTCTAATGGTGATAATGGTGTATTAAAGTCCCCCAAAATAATTGTAGAGATATTTATGTCTCCACTTAGCCTTTCCAGTGTTTTCTTCATGTATTTTGAGTTGCCCTGATTAGGTGCATAAATGTTTATGATTTTTCTTTCTTCTTTAAAGATGATCCATTTTACTAATTTATAGTGTCCATCTTTGTCTCTTACAATAGTTTTGCATTTAAAGTATATTTTGTCTGATATTAGTATATTTACTCCCACCATTTTTTTGCTTGTTGTTTGCTTATAAAATTGTTTTCCAGTCATTCAGTTTAAGCCTCCTTTAATCCCTGGGTCTAAGGTAGTGTTCTTGTAGACAACATATAGATGAGTCATATTTTCTTATCTATTCTGCCAATCTGTGTCTCTTGACTGGTGAGTTTAATCCATTAACATTCAGTGTTATTACTCTTAAAGAATTTCTTGTATTAGCCATATTTTCTTTGGGTTTATTATGTCATATTTTGTTTTTATTTCTCTTTTTGTCTTTCTAGTTGTTCTTACACTTTCCTCCAACTCTCTCTCTCTCTCCTGTTTTTTTCCTTTCAGCCTGTAGAGCTTCCTTTAGTATTTCTTGAAGGGCATTTTTCTTATTGGCATAGTGTTTTAATTTCTATTTATCTGTGAATATTTTGAACTCTTGATCATTTTTGAATGCCTGCTTTGCTGTATAGAGAATTTGTGGCTGGAACTTTTTTTCTTTGAGTACCTTGACTATGTCATACCACAGTCTTCTTGCCTCCATGGTTGCAGATGAGAAATCAGCACTTAATCTTATTGAGCATCCCTTGTATGTGATGCTTCTCTTTTCTCTTGCTGCCCTGAGTATTTTCTCTTTGTCTTGGGCATTGGACATTTTGATAATTATATGTCTTGGAGTAGGCCTGTTAGGATTTATACTGTTTGGAGTGCACTGTGCTTCCTGTACATCTACGCCAATCTCCTTAAATAGGATTGGGAAGATTTTAGCCATTATTTCCTTCACAACTCCTTCTGTTCCCTTTCCCTTATCTTCTCCCTCAGGGATGCCTATAATGTGTATGTTTGTGCATTTTGTGTTGTTGTTTAAATCCCTAAGTCCCTCCTGGATTTTTTCTATCTTTTTATCTATCTGTTCTACTATCTGTTTGATTTCAGATGTACTGCCTTCCACATCACTTATTCTTCCTTCTTCCTGTTCAAATCTGCTGTTATGCGCTTCCTGTGTCTTTTTGATTTCTTGGATTGAGCCGTTCATCATCATCATATCTGTTATTTTTATGTATGTTTACAATTTATTCAGTATCTTCTCCCAGTATTTTCTTAATACCCTTAATCTCTTCCTTCACTTCTTTATGTTGGTCCATGATATTTGTTTGGACAGCTTTGATTAGTTGTTCAATGTTCTGCATCTTTTCCTGGTTTTTAGTTTGTTCATTGGATTCATCCATGTCTTCCTGTTTCTTAGTATGATGTGTAATTTTTTGTTACTCTCTGGTCATCATTTATCTTATTGGATTTATTCAGTTCATTAGCTTCTCTCTCTGCTCTAGGGTTTTGTTTAGCTGCTGGTTTTGTGTATCTGTTAAGTTTTCTCTTTGACACTTTGTTCTTCTTGTTCTATTTCCTTGCTGTTTTCTATGTTCCCTTGAAAGAAAAAGATTAGGGCAAGAGAAATCAAAAGAAGTAAGAAAGGAAAACATTAACAGAAATAATAATAAAAGTTAGAAGAGGGAACATATAAGACTTAGTAAAATGAATATTTAACTCATGTAAGTAGTGTAGAGTAATAGGAGTTAAAAAGTGGAGTACTACAATGAAATGGGAAGCCGAATAGAGAAAAATATATAGAATGATTTAAAAAGCCAGAATGATGAGAAGAGAGAGAAATAGGAAAAAAAAGGATGGAAAGAAAAAAGTTAATTAAGAAAAAAGAAAACAGAATAGAAAAGATAGAAATTGAAACCAGTAAAGTTGAGGACTAATAAAAAAGGTGGAATGTAAGAACCACAACAGAAAACAGAAGATAGAAAGATGAAGGAAGGAAAAGAGATAGCATTGGTAGACAAAATCAGTTTTCACAGAAAATTCATAATCAAGGAAGGAGAAGCACAGCAAAGAAGAAACAAGCTAGCAGCACCTAATTTTTAAAAATGGGGAGGGGAGGAATGAGGAAAGAAAAACAAGTAACAAAACAACAACAACAACAAAAAAAAAAAAACTCCAAACAAACACACAAGCAAACAGTCAAACAAAGCTAAAGAAGAAGTGTTCCTTCTTGGGCCCTTTGGAGCCTCTCAGGTTGCCTGTGTTCATCAATCAATTACCCTGCAGGCTTCTCTCCGCAGGTTTTGAGGCGGGATTTAGCAAGTAAACTAAGTTAAAAAAAATTTTAAGCAACCTTTTTTTTTTTTGGAATAATAAGGGACCCAAAAGAAGCTAGTACACAAAAATAATGTCTATGTTTTCCCTGTCTTGCAGTATCAGCTGGATGTTAGATATCCCTATGGATCACCACTCTTAGAGGAGTTGGGAATCAAACCAGGGACCTCATAAATTCAAGGCAGAGATTCTTCCACTGAGCTACCCTTCCAACCCAGTGAGCCAGCTCTTCAGAAAGCTATTTAGTCACTTTCCACTGGGCTGGTTTGACTGTCCTACTGCAGCAGGATTCAGCAGGCTGTATGAGCAGATCTCTCTTCCCCTCTCCTGGTCAGGTTGAGTTCCCTTTTGAAATTAAAATGACCCAGATGACTGAGTACTAAATACCAAAGTGATTTTTGAAGCCTCTTCTAGACCATCCCCTCTCCCAGGGGACCCTAAATAGGCTCTCAAAAACTTATTAAGCACTTCCCACTGTCTGACTCCTTTATGGGAGTTGAAATTCTGAGAGTCCTAAACACAAAACTATTAAATTGGCTGACTCTGTCCTCTCTCAGGCCAAACCTCTATATCCCAGGGCAATTAGGTAAATCAGGCTTTCTCAGCAGATTCGACACTCCCCTCAGCCTGCTGCCATTTGTGCCAGCTGATGTGCTCCTCAAAGCTCTAAGGGGGTCCAGGCAACCAAACCCACAGACAGGATACCCCTCTCCTCCTCTTGCCAGAGCCCTCCCACTCTCAGAGAATGCTCCCTTTCATTGGGTGGCAGGTGGGAGATGGGGGTCACCCTGGCTTTTTGTCCTTGGGGTGGGGCTTAGCCATCTGTGATTTCCATGGGGGTAAAAACTTACAGTTTTATCTTGAGCAATCTATCTCCCTGTCCAGCTCCCTCCAGATCAGTGCCTCAAAGTTTCCTGTTCTGTGGGCTCCCAGAACAGCTCACTCAGGCAGGATCCTGTCCCCAATCTGCTGTCTTTTGTGAGAGAGATAGTGAGTGCCCATTTAACCGATGCCATCTTTTCCCTGACTCCCTAATTCAATCTTGTTACTTGTTGAATTCATCAATTTCTACTTTCCTCATTATAGGCCGCTTATGTGTTTCTAGAAATTCATTCATTTCATATAAGTTATCCATCTTTTTGGCATAAAATTTTTCAAAATATCCTCATGATGCTCTTTATTTCTTTAATTCTCTAATGTCAGTCGTAATATCCCCTTCCTCATTTCTTATTTTATGTATTTGCATCTTCTCTCTTTTTTTCTTTGTTAGTCTAAGGGTTTGTCATTTATATTAATCTTCTCAAAGAACCAGGTTTTGGTTTTGCTAATTTTTTCTAGTGTTTTCTTATTTTCAGTATCATTTAGCTCTGCTTTAACCTTTGTTATTTCCTTCTTTCTACTTGCTTTGTGATTAGTCTGTTGTTCCTTTTCTAATTTCTCCAGATGTGCAGTTTGCTCTTTGATTTTAGCTCTTTCTTGTTTTTAAATACAGGCATTTTGGATATAAATTTCTGTAGTGAAAGAGTTTTAATTGTTTCAAATATGATCAGATAGAAAAATGTGGTTGAGGGAAATAGAAACTAGGATTTGCTGGTTCTTCAGTCATGTGGTTTCTGCAGCTCAGACTTGGGAAGTGCAGGGAGGGTTGGGAAGGGGGCACTGAGGGTGGTCTGAATTCATTCATTCCCTCTTGCCCTATCCTTTTTCTCCAAAGGATGCTTACGAGGAGCCCAGGGAAGTACAGTGAAAGGCTGATAGTCATGTGAATTGTCCATCTTTATAAAATGACTTATTTTGTTTTACATGAGAGTTAATGTAGTATTATTCTACATTGTATAAGTATTTCTCTTGTCATATTTTATAGAGACTTATAAGAAATATGCATTTCTCTTTTATCTGAAATTCAAGTGTCACTGGGTGTCTGTATTTTTGTTTTGTTAAATCTAGCAACTATATGCCAGACACACAACAGTCTTTGTCACTGACCAGTAACCTAGGTAAATTCTTTGGAGAAACAGTCAAACAGAGCCTTGGTGAATGAGTTAAGCAAAAGCATGGTCCACTTTAGGAAGCAAGAGGGAGTGTTGCATTGGGTCTTCATTGGGCAGGCTGAAGTGGGTATGAAGAACTGGAAGGTGGATTCCCACTATGATCACCTCACTATCCAACCTTCCTTCTTCCATTCCCCCTGGAGTTTGTTAAGTGAATAAAGAACCATCCCTGAATGAAGTTTCCTGTGTGTGGAAACTAAGCTCCTTGAATGGCATCCTGAGGGAAAGGACAGTTGCCATCACCAAAGTTTGTCTCTTTCCTACACCACTGAGTGGTATTTCCTGCACAAGAAACCTAAGCCCATGATGAATTCTAAGGCCATTATTTAGCCCAGGATGAGTGGTCACCTATCACCTCATGTGATACCTGGGCATACAACATTTGCTGAGGGCCATGGCAAGGACCCTTGAGCTTCCTCTGATGGCTTCAAGTGCTGGGACCAGATACTAGAGTCCCAGTGGAATAAAAACTCACCTGGTAACAAAAACAGCAAAACTGCTTCTAATAAAACTAGGCTTCACTCTGGACCATCATGCATCATTCATGCACAACAAACTTTCTAATGATGCTTGGGTGAGGATCTGGGAATGTGGCTTATTTCTTTTGAGTTGAGTCAAAAGGGATGGCTCCCTGGGCACAGCTACAGTGGTTCCAGGATTTAAAAGTGACCTTCAGTTTGTTCAAAACCTTTGAAATGACACTGTGTATTTAGTGTTGATTGTGGAAATTTTTTCTTTTGGTATTGTTAAAGAGAATCATTTTAGAAAACTAGTATAGCCAAAATCAAACCTAATAAATTGAGTATAAAGGCAAAATAAGTCATTGAATAATTAGCTCATTAAATCCTCAATTATCGTCATTGTGAATTTCTGTATTGGGGGAGTGAATATTAATTTTAAGAGAAAAATAATTTTAGGGAAAGAGGTATTTATGGCTGTGCTGCCCATGATTTGTACATCCCACAGGTCCTGTGGAAGCTTGGAGCATGAACAGTTCTTGGGGAAAGGGAGTCAGCTTGGGGCTAGTCACAGTTTTGGACCAGGTGAGGTGAGAGTTAGGTGGGGAATGTGCAGAGATCATAAGTTCCATCTGATTCTCACTTTCAACAATCCTGACTGATTCCCCAGGATCTCAAATGGGAATGCTGGGGTCTCAACGGCTTTCCTCAGATGCAGGGACCACTAATGCTTCAACATTTTCTGACCATAATGAAAGAAATCTTTCCCCTACAGTGGAAGACAGGATGGGAGCAGGCTTGATATTCTTTCCATCCGTATCTATTATGACCTGATGCTTCTAAGCATTTCAAAAACAGTAAATTGGGCCTTTCTTCTTGGACAGGTTCAAATATCTTTATTGATATTTTTCAGGGTACATGAGTTCTGCCATGGCCATTACAAGAATAGCCATGCTTGAACTCCAGTGATCTCTGTTCCTTGACTCAATATGTGAGCCTAATAAACTACACTTTATCAAAGTTATCAGACCAATGGCTGACAACCTAGCATCTATTCTGGACTCTACCTTCCTTTCCTGGGTAAGTGGGAAGGCAGAGTTTGGGAACTTACTGCATCTGGAGTGGTGTAGGTTTCTTGGATAATCTACTTATGCACCCACTTCTGCCCTCTAAGGCTCTGGATCCATGCTTCCTGCCCCATTTGGCCCTACTCCCTCACAGCAATGTCCAAGCTGAGGGTGTAAATTGGAAATTGCTAACTTTTCTTTGTACACTCATTCATGACATGAGAAGAGTCTCAGGAAGCCCACAATCAGATGTAATTACAAGAATGGAATATTAATTAACACCTATAAGAATGTTCCTGAAAATGTCACTTTATTGCCACCCTAAGTCAGTCAACAAGTACAAAATGCCTGCTTGCTGAACATCTTTCCAATGTTTAGATCTCTTAGGTATTGGAAAAATTTCAAGCCTGGGGATACGTTCACTTCTGATGCTTCAAGCAGGGTTACTTTTCTTCAGGTTTGTTTTCATCTGTCAGCTTGGTTAAAGCTTACCCATTTGCTGTCAGATGAAAAAGATATAATTAAACCAGTGACAATTTGAGTAATATAATATGCACCAGCTGCTTCCCAGAGATGGGTAAGATTATGGCTGTGCTTTACTCCACAGTGATCCCATCTTGAACTCCCTCATCTACACCCTAAGGAACAAGGATCAGACAGAACTCTAAAAAATATTTACATTTTTGTAGAGAAGCTTTAATTACATATTTTAGGGATAAGGGCTGGTTCTGGGGATGTTTAGATTCCTAGTTATCACAACTATATTGTATTCATTGAGTGGTATTTTTATATTGTAAAGTGAAAACTAAATCCATAGAAACCCAGTTTCTCCCAATTATATACATGTTATAAAACCATTCTTGAAATTAGGCCAGCACTAATAGGAAGTCTAAAAATGTGTTTCACATTTAAGAAATATAGAGATTAAATATATAGATATCTGCATAAAAATTGGCTGCAATACATGTAATTTATGCTAATGCAAAGTAAAAAGAAGAATGTGGTATATTCACTATCCACCCAAATGTACAGATCATTACCAGGCCCTGCTAGGTAACAATCTTGAGATTCACAGGAGAATGTCAAAATTATACTCATGCCTGCATAATGTTACAACTTTTCCCCCTAATATTCTCAACAGTTTGTGGGCTCCTCAAAAGATATCTAGGTCCTTTTGCAACAACACGTCAATTCCAGTGTAGGGGCTCAATGAATGAGACTTGAGTGGAACAGAATCATGGAAGAAAATGGGGTCTTCATTGACCAGAAGGGTAAGATTAAGGAAGGAGCCAGGGGCATTCAGGGAGGTGGTGACCTAACATGTTTGAGAGTTGCAGGTGAAGGAATGAGTTTGTACCTTAAAAAGGCTACAGCCATGGTGCTATGTCCTGCTTCATGGGGCCTTAGAAGTGATTGGACAGAGAACAGCTTAATGGTTCCTTCTGGGAAATAATTAGGACACCAAGAAATGTTAAGAAGTTCAATTTCTGTAGAAATGGAAGTCCTTTTCTGTGTATCTTCTGGTAGAATTTCCTCCTGCCAAAATACAGTGTATTATAGGGCCTCTACATCCCTAACTGCATAGCAGGTGAGGTGGACATAGCTGCTGAGAGACAGACTCTCCACTTGCAAGGGGTCTACAGTAAAAGTGTCTTGTTATCTTAGGATAATACATGGATGATACCAAGGAAAGTAGATTTTTTTTCAGTTCTGGTTCTACAAGATGCACTGCAAGGAGACTATTCAAAATATATTCAGTAATGAATAGAAGATTAAAAGGGCTACACAGGAGAAGAGAAACACCCCTTGGCCAGTTAAAGCTAGGAATTTTATGCATTTATTTAGAGAAAAGAGAATTGGAAATTAATGTAAAACCTATGGTGCTAATTATTAGTGAGTGTGTGCATGTGTATAGTTATATTTAGGCTCATTTAGGGTTAAGGAAACTCTTTACAGTAACAGTTAATTGTGTTATAATCTTCACAAATAGTCATATTGTGTACCACATCATTCCAAATTAAAGAGCTTTTCAGAAACTGGGAGATAAGTTTAATTATCTGGAACAAGGAACCCCATCTTGACTTTATATTCATGACTCATAGGTGGTCTAGGAAAGACATACCCTTTAACAAATGCTTCCCTAATTAGATGGAAGTGTGGATGAGAGAAAATGAAGGATTGAGTGAAGGAAGAGATAAGAGGGTAGAAAGGTGGGAGAGGTGAGTGTCAATGGATGGGAAGATGGGATGGAGGGATGGAGGATGGTAGAAGTGTGTGTAAGACTCTAGGTGGGTTTTGGTAGGATGACTAGCAAGTGGAAAGGATGATGGAAACTTTCACATAAAGGCAGAGAAATTAAGTTTGTAAGAGCTCCCTAGAAAACAAACCATTCTTTCTTGAAGAGGGAATGTATGAAGCACTATTTGTCCTTCTCATACTTGATCATTATCATATAAGCATAGAAACAATTTTCAAAATGGTGCAAATATAGTCAGCACAGATGTCTGAGCTTGTTTTTGGATGACTTTTTGTGATAAAAACCAGTAAAGAGGTATGTTGTGTTGCAGTCCAGGAGAACCAAATGCACATTTCTCTCTCTCTTCCTCTGAGGTATTCCTATGTGGTACGAGCTTTAAGTAAAATAGAAATTCAGAGAAAATAAAAAGACTTTATCCATTGTGTGATACATTTTTTATCCCATATTTCTCCATAGGTTATGATAAACCTGCTCAACAACACCAAGGTCCACAATACACACATTCACACACACAAACTTCAAGTAACACAGAAAGACTGCCCCAAAGACAGGATAGAATTCTCATCTTTAGAGGTGAGGTAAGCAGAGGATAGTCTCAGGTAGGGAATTCAGGTGATATAAGGGAACCAACAGATAGGGGCACAGCCTGGGAAGTGGTCTAGTACACCAGAGTGATTTGAGTATTGGAAGGGATGATGCAGCCACCAGCCTTGGGGCAGGCAGAGGACACTACCAGTGTTCAGCTGAGCATTAATATGGCAGCAGGCCCTTCAGTAGAAAGCATGGTGGCCTAACCCTACCTTATGCTCTCCAGATTGCTCACCAGAGTGTGTTTGTGGGGGCCTGGATCATGGTCATCCTGGGCAGTTGTAGGAGGACCTGGCCACTGGCAGGAAGGTGACTCCAGGCTCTAACTCCATCTCTGTTCTCCTGGGTTAAATTGGAATCTTATTCTTTTAGTGTCAGGTGATGCCAGAGGCTGGGGATGCAGTGAAGAAAGGCACAGAGAGCATCAGCTCCTCCAAGGGCCTTGTGCCAATGAATCCACCCAGATCCAAGGCCAGTAAGGCCTCCAAACTTGCCCACTTGTGATCCATGATCCAGGCCTCCTGGGGCAGATCAGGACCCAGCTCAGAGAAGAACATGTTTCTTGAGCTACCCCCAGGCCCAAGGAACTGCCCATCTATCAACTCCAATGAGAGTGTTCTGCAGCCCTCCTCTGACTGCATATCCCAGTCAGTCATCCTGGGGAAGAGGTGTGTTCACTCCCTTCACCCTCTTTGTCTCCCATCCTTACAAGGGGCAAGGAATGCACAGGCTGCTGAGTGAAGCCTAAGCTGTTTCCTGGCACAACTGGCTTGCTAATGGTGCAACAGGTAGGAGTGGGGGTTCCTCCCTGTGGGAGTGCTCACAACCAGGAATCAATACTAGGACCATGCAGCAACCACCCCACACACTCTTCTCCACAATGCATGGAATAATCAGTGTACAGGCACAGGTGACCAAGTCCTCCTTTGTTCCCTGCAAACTGGTATTCACCACTAAAGTGCAGGGCACACTCTGAATCTGCATCCACATATTCACCACAAAGCCTCCTTCCCCAGATTCATAGGGACCTGAGTCAGCAATCACCAGCTTGTACAGCTTGAGCTACTTATTTTAAAGACAGTGACCTGTTCTAAATTCAAAACCACAGGCTCTGTGTTTCCTTATTACTGATGCACTAATGGAGCCAGGTGCAGAAAATCCCAGGAGCTTGGAGAGTCTCAGGATGCTTCAGCATTTCAAACTGAAATAATAAAATACGGGAGCAAAGCAATTTCAGGGCCCAGGGTTTCTACAATAAAACTGGTCAGTGCTAAACCAAAGCTGTCTTTTCAGAACATGGAAAGGAAAATGAGGAAACATAGTCCAATAGTCAAGGTAAAAACAGATGGTAATTAATGATACATATATTCCTTGTTAATATAAGTGAAGTGTCCCAAATTGTTTCCTATCTAAATATAACATATTAGCATTTTCATGAAAATTAGACAATTAAATTTGATTAAAAGGGAAATAGAAACTTGTGGATTAAAGCCTCATTACTCCCTTTTGTGCCACCTTTCTTGCAGACTTTTAATTGTGTTCCTTCTGCTCTGGTTAGATGCTGATGACAGTGGGGAGGGAGGAGACAAGAAGCAGGAGAGGCCCCCAGAGAGCAATTGTCTCCAGCCAGAGGTAGACAGGGAACCTGAAGGCACAGTCTTTAGGTGGTGGTAGGACTTGAGGAAAGGACAGTGGTGGGCCAGAGTCCTGAGGCCATGAGGATGGGTCCCAAGTAATTCAGCTGGGGGCAAGCCTCCTCACCCTATTGACTTGAGCCTGTTATGGGAGTTGATGAAACATCTCAGTCATAAATCTCTGAATCAGACATTCTTCCTTTGACAACTCAGACTAGGGCCTGTGCACAGTCAATCTGCAAGGATCCAATTCATTCCTTACAGCAGTTTTATATTTACAGAAATATGGGAAGGTAGTACTGTGTGCCCCCATGTACCTTGCACCCAGTTTCCAGTGTAGTTAATGTGCTGCATTAGTGTGGAACATTTGTTACAATTAAAGAACCAATATTGATACATTATAGTTAACTAAAGTCTTCCATTTATTAATATTTACTCAGTTTCCCCAAATGCTGCATTTCTGTCTCTGCATCCATCCTGGACACCACATGACATCTGGGTATCATATCTCCTTGGGCTTTGCTAAGCACTGGGGATTTCTCATACTGTCCTTGTTTGATGACACTCACCATTTGAGGAGGATGGGTCAGGCACTGTATAGGAAGCCTTTCTGTAAGTATTTGTCTGATGTTCCTCCTGAAGTTATACTGGTTTATGTGTTTGGGAGGAAGACTCCAGAGGTAAAGTGCCCCTCTCATCATATCCTAGCAAAGGTTCATGCTGTCATCACAAGTTACCACAGAAGTTTATGACCTTGATAAAATGGGATTTTTAATCACTCAAGTTTTGAGTCAGCAATATGTCAAGTGTCCCTAGAAACATTGGCTTGTGTTTGAAGGCCTAGTCTGAAATGGCAGCAGGAGTCCACGAATGATGAAGGCCAGCATTTGGAATATCAGCCCCAGCCCTGCACCTCAGCAGGGTAGGTCTCTGCTCTGGGATAGGCAACCCTCAGCCACAACAGGAAGTTAAGAGGAAAAAGACAAAAAGCCAGTCACATTGCTGCCAGCCTTTGTGATGGTAGAGTGAGATTACTGTGGCCTGTTTCCTCCCTTGAGTGACCAAAAGGTTCACAACTGATAAAATAGTTATCTTCTGTTGGTCTCCTTCCAATATGCCCAGAATATGGAGCTAAAAAAATAATATAGACCAGGAAAATTTAGCAATTTATCTTAGTGGCTAATTTTTTTAAAATATTACTTTCAAAACTTGCCATTATAAAACAACCAAAGAGAGAACTGTTTATTATTTAAATGGTTCTTAACTTTAAGTAACCACTGTGTATTAGTCAGTCAAAGGGGTGTTGATGCGAAATACAAGAAATTGGTGGGTTTTTATAAAGGGTGTTTATTTGGGGTAGAAGCTTACAGTTACCAGGCCATAAGGCATAAGTTACTTCCCTCACCAAACTCTGTGAGGGTTCCAGTTTCCTGAGTTCCTCTCTTCCCGGGGATTGATTCTCTCCAGGTTCAGCTGCTTGTTCTCTCCACAAGGCCAGTTGTAGACTATCAGGTGAATGGATGTGTCTTTACTTGGGGCCTTCTCTCCTTCCTCATGATCAAGCTTCTCTGTGTGCTTAATTCCCTGGGCTCCAGCATTACAACTCAGCATCAGAACTTCAACATCAAAACTCCAGGCTAACTACTCTGCTCTGCCATGTAGCTTTATCTCTGAGTCCTACTGATGTGGCCCAATCAAAGCCTTAATCATAACTTAATCACACCCAGAGGAACAGACTAGTTTACCAGCATAATCCAATATCTATTTTTGGAATTCATAATTATATCAAACTGCCACACACTGGAATGCTATATTTTCAAAGTGTTATAATAACTTAAATTAAAACTGCATATTTTTCATCTCTGACAAGTGGTTAAATATTTCTTATAATAGTTAACACAATTGAATTTCAACTCAAACATTTTAACAAATTTTAATATTTATTTAGATGAGATCTAATCTTCAGTTACATCTGTATTTCCTAATTGAACATATTACTCTTCTAAAGGGTGATGTCAAGTTATGGAAATAATCAGTGACCTAGGTCTCTGCCACTCTGATTTCCAAAATTATTCCAAGGCCCCAACACATAACTATCATTTATACATACAAGCCTCAATATCCATAAGAACTAGTTAATGCAATTTTTCTGAGCACATGGTAAATGTATATAGATTTGTCCAATGACAGAGAGCATCCTCATAGAAGTTTAATGATCCCTTTCCATGTGTTAATGTGATGTCTCTTTTGCAGTTTAATGGTCTCATCCAAACAAGGGTTCCATGTTGGCAAGAAGCAGGTCCAGACCACAGAGCAAGACTTGAGCAATGTAGGGTACCCTCTGCTCAGTCTGCAAAGAGAAGACCAGCAAAAGGGACCTCAGTCCAGGAAGGAGATGAGCATAATGAGAGAGACTGACAGCAATCTTCTCTTGAGAAGGAACATTTAAAAGGCAGATGGAAAGGCAGAAGATCAGGTGATCCTGTATGTGTCTCCCCATCTCTCTCCTGTGAAAAGCACTCTGTCTGGGGCAAAATCATACATTTAGTTGCCTTTGACTATGGAAGAGGATGAGCAAAATGGAAATTGCAATCCATGGAAGGGGCAGTGAGTACACCTTTGAGGTAAGGAAACTGAGGTGTTCAGGAAAGCAAGGACAGGGCCTCCTATGAAGTTTACACATGATAGGGGCTGTAACACCTAAAGGCCAAGGTGATCTTCTGAAGAAGGAGATGGTTCAGGAGGCAATAGGATCCCCCAGGAAAGCCCAGCATTGAAATTCCTTCTGTTCTCCATGCAGTAAGCAGGTAATCAAAAGGAGGACCTTGATGATGTGAGGCACTTCCTGCCATACTCTTGTCTCAGAATTAACTGTAGGTGTCTACCACCAAGATCACATCCCAGAAAGTTTTCACAGATCTTGGAAGGAGGAAAGGGGTGTGGTTGAGAAGGAGGAAATGGGGAGGTGGGAAAGAGGGTCACAGTGAGAGCTGCCTGACCCCACCCCATTGATATGAGGATGCATGCCAGATAGGCTAGAGCCCTGAGGACTAGATAGACCTCCCCTTGTCAGTTCCATCTCATGTGGGGCCTTTTGTGATTAAAAGGGCCTCCAAATGGGCCAGATTACCTTTCTGCCACCAGGCATATGGGATCTACAATGAAATAGCAAAATGAAGTTGAATATCTCTCATTCCCCTTCCCTTTTTCTGTCCAGAAGTTTGCATGTGGCTCTCAGTCAGGTATTCAATACACAATGAGACCATGCAACAGCTTTTCTCAACTTCACTATGTGATTGCTGCACCTTCTGAATCCAGTCACCTGGAATGCTTAGAATACGGCAAGTGATTTACCCTAACTTCAAGTAAGACCTGAGGATGCATTTAAATATATACTTCTAAATTAGGTGACCCACCAACATCATTCATCTGATATTAAGTGTAGGTATGGCTTTTTAATATTACATTCTTAACAGCTAAAATTAGTGATAATACAAATGTCTACTGTATCTGTATTAAAATGAGATTTGAGGGAAGATGGCATCAGACTAAGCAGGCAGGACTCAACACTCTCACAAAAACAATGGAGATAGAGCCAAAGCTGTCTGAAGGACAGCTTTTGACACCCCTGCTTTGGGGGTCAGAAGACCAGGTTAGTGCTACACAACTCCAAGAAGTGTGAGGGACAGAGATATGAAGAACCAGAAACAACACATGTGAGTTACCAAACTTCTGCAGTGGCAGAATATTAAACTGCCAGAATATTAAACTGGGGTAAAACCCCTGGATCATGGCAACTGACTGAGAAGGGAGCAAACATCATCCTCCCTGTTAGGTGTTACAAGGGGAAAGAGAGGGGAGTCAGGGTTTATTCTTCAGTCAATTCAGCCAGCAGAGCCAGCTTTGAATCTCAGTTATGACCAGAACAAAACACAGGAAAATAGATTGAAACACCTCTGTGGAAAGGTGCTCTGCAGGTGCCATCTTCAGGCCAGTCTGAAAGTTGCATGGACAAAAATGTTTTTGGTTCTCTCTGTACCCTAACTCTTGGGAGAAATTCTGCCCTCCATAAGTGAGTCTTTGGTCCAATTTTGATAATTTATGCTGGGCAATTTTAAGGACATAGAAAAAGTTGAGCCAAATATCAAAGAAGAGTTGTGAAAGAAAAGCAATAAGCAAGACAGAGAAATTGGCCATCAGAATAAATTCACCAACTTATTCAGATAAGTAGACATCACCAAAAATTACAAGCCAAACTAAGAAACAAGAAGAGATGGCCCAGCCAAAGGAACAAATCAAATATCGAGAAAAGGTACAGGATTGAAGACAATTAAAGATAATCACACAACATTTATAAATTAATTCAAAGAATTGAAATAAAATACGACTAAAGAAATAAAGGATATTAAGATGACACTGGATGAGCATAAAAAACAATCTGAAAGACTGCAAAGAAAAGTAACAGACCATAAGGGAATGAAAGACATGGTGGATGAAGTAAAAAACACATTAGAAGCAATTAAGGGCATATTGGAGTTGCTCAAAGAAACAATTACTGATTCTGAAGACATAACATTCAAACTGGAAAAGACAGGAGAACAGAAGGAGAAGAAAATGGTAAAAAAATGGCACAGGGCCTCAGGGAATTTAATGACAATGTTAAACACTCAAACATACACATTATTGGTGTCCCAGAGAAGGAGGAAATGGAAAAGAGGGGGAAAGGATATTTGAGAAAATAATCACAAGAAAACTTCCCAACCCCTAAGAAAGGTATAAATATCAATATCCAAGAAGGACAATACAATTCAAACAGAATTAATCTGAAGAGACCTACCCTGAGACACTTACTATTTAGAAAAACAAATATTAGATATAAAGAGAGGATTCTGAAAGCAACAAGAGAAAAGCAAAGCATCACATACAAGGGAAGCTCAGTATGATTCCGACCTCTCATCAGAAACCATGGAGGAGAGATGGAAGTGGTGCAATATATTTACTGTCCTGAAAGACAAAAACTTCCAAACAAGAATTCTATATCTGGCAAAAGTGCCCTTCAAAATTGAGGGGGAGTTCAAATTCTTCACAGACAAAAACTGATGGAATATTACCTAAAGACCAGAACTGCAATACATACTAAAGGGAGTACTACAGCCTGAAAGGATAAAAATGGGGGAAAGACTGGGAGAATAGTGTAGAAATGAAGAATATTATGAAGAGTAAATTAAAAGATAAAAAGACACACAACAGTACAATATGACAACAGAAAGCCAAAGGTCAAAATAAATGAAGTAAATTATGCATTTACAGTAATAACATTGGGTGTTAATGACTTGAACTCCACAATCAAAAGACATAAACTAATAGAATGGATAAAAAATATGAGCCATCTTTATGTTGTCTGCAAGTGACTCACCTAGATATAAGGACACCACCAGGTTAAAAGTGAAAGGTTGGAAAAAGATATTCCATGCAAATAGTAGCCCAAAAGAGGGGTAGCAATACTAACATTGGACAAAAGAGATTTAGATTGCAAAACTCTAATAAGGCATGAAAATGGATTATATATTAATAAAAGGGACAATTCACAAAAAAGAAATAACTAAACTAAATATTTATGCATATAATATGATTCCTCCAATATACATGAGGAGCATACCAACAAAGCTAGAGGGAAAAATAAATGTCTTTACAATTATAGTTGAATACTCCAATGGAGAACTCTCAGTATTGGATAGAACATCTGAACAGTGGATAAATAAAGAAACAGAGAGCCTGAATAATATGATGATTGAACTAGACCTAACAGATGTTTATAAAGCATTACACTTCAAAATAGCAAGATAAAAATTATTTTCCCATGCTCATGGATCATTCTCCAAAATAGATCATATGTTGGGTTATACATTAAAAAATTATAAAGATTGAAATTATACAAAATATTTTATTATAATAACAGAATGAAGTTCAAAATCAATAATAGATGGAAAAGTAAAATTCATAAATATATGGAGATTAAAGAACACACTCTTAGATAAACAGTAGGTCAAAGAAGAAATTACAAGAGAATTCAGCAAATATCTTGAGATGAGTGAAAATGAGAACACAACATATTAAAACCAATTGAACACAGCAGAGGTAGTTCTGAGAGAGAAATTTATAGCCCTCAATGCTTTCATTAAAAAAGAAGAAAGAGCTAAAATTGAAGATCTGACTGTACACCTGGAGGGACTAGAAAATGAACAGCAAAAAAAATCTCAAACCAGGCTAAAGGAAATAAATAGTATAGATCAGAGCAAAAATAAATGAAATCAAGAGGAGAAAACAATAAAGAGAATCACGAAAACCAAAAGTTGGTTCTTTAAGAAGATCAAGAAAATCGACAGAACCTTAGCTAGACTGACAAAGAAAAAAGCAAGAATAAACAAACAAAAGCAGAAATGAGAGGGGGGCATTACAATTGATTCCACAGAAGCAACATAGATCATAAAAGAATACTATGAACAGCTGTATGCCAAAAACTAGACAATTTAGTTGAGATAGACAAATTCCAGGAAACATACAAACCATCTGACCTTGGAAGAAGTAGCAAACATTGACAAATGAATTACAAGTGAAGAGATTAAAACAGTCATCAAAAACCTCCCAAAGATGAAAAGACCAGGAACAGATGGATTGACAGTGAATTCTATCAGTCATTCAAAGATGATTTAATACCAGTCTTGTTCAAGTTCTTATAAAAAGTTGAACAGGAAAATAATACTACAAACATCATTTTATGAAGCCAGCATCACCTTAATATCAAAAGCAGATAAAGATACTATGAAAAAACAAAATTACAGACCAATACCTCTAATGAATATAGATGCAAAAATGCAATAAATTTATGTTAAGGATCATCAAATCCCCAGTTATGTTGGACTTGGTTGGATTATTTTATCCTATAGTCATAAAAGTACACATGGGATAAAATTTACCAAAGAATTGACCAAGGCTATATTCTCCTTCAAAAAAAAAAAAAAAAAAAAAGGATGGGGCATAGTTATCAAAGTAAATATATATAATGCCTTTGTTTGATTTTAATAAAAATAGCCAAAGAATAAAGAATTATTATTTTATCAAAAAAAAAAAATCATCAACAAAATATTTGGAAACAGAATCCAAAACCTCAATAAAAGAATTATACACCACAATTAAGTGGGTTTTATCCCAGTTATGCAAGGGTGGTATAATACAAGAAAATCAATCAGTGCAATAAACAACCTTGATTAATTGAAGGAAAAAATCACAAAATCCTCTCTACTGATGCTAAGAAAAGGCATTTGACAAAATACAGCACCCATTCTTGATTTAAAAAAAAAAAAAAGCACTCCAAAAGATAAGAATAGAAGATAGCTTTCTCAATATGGTAAAGTGTATATAATGAAAACCTGCAGATACCATCATACTCAGAGGTGAAAGGCTGAAAGTTTTCCCAATGAGATCAGGACCAAGACAAGGATTCCAATGGTCACCATTGTTATTTTCATGTGAAATATTTAATTGTCATTCAGAGTTTTAATTATGCATTGAATACATATGCATTGATACAGTTGAAGGACACAAGTTATTTTGAAAATTATAGGGAACCTAGTGATTGTTTGCAAGCATAAGAACCACTTTAAATGAATAATGGCCCACTTGTTACTTGTTTTATTATGACAAGTTTTTTTGATAATTTCTGAAGTTGGTTTCTAATATAAATTGCTAGGTTTTCCTTGTCTATATTATGTCACATATCCAAATACCAGGCTTGTTGTAAGGAGACCACTGGCAGATACCCAGTTCAATTCTGGTGACACAGGGAAGACAGCAGTCTTTGGAGAGCTCACTGTACTGTCACCCAGGCCTGAAAATTGTGCCTAGTTCCACATCCTTATCCTCTGAATGTCCTCAGGGATAGCGTGTTGCCTGGCCCAGAGCTGGGGCCTACATTGATGAGGTGCCAGGGTATAGGACAGGTCTGTGGACACTTACTCTCACTCCTCCTTGGACTCTCAATGCTACATCTGATGCAGCCCAAAGGGCAGGTCAGTGTGTCTCCCATAGTCTATGGAAACTCATCATATTGCTGATCCTTAAAACCCAACTGATTAAAAAAATCTCATCTTATCAAGGTCAACATCTTCAGTGGCAAATCCTATTGACAGAATGCACCCTTGATAGTATATGATGAGAAAGTCACATTGCCACTAGGTTATGCCTCCCAAATCAATAATTCCATTATAATCACAATAAAAACATCAGACAAATTCCCATAGTGGAGCTTCCTACAAAGTCCCTCACTGGTCTTTCTCAAACAAAGTAATCAAAGGAGGAAAATCTCAGAAACCATCAGTGTAAAGCAAAGCCCAAGTAGATGTGATGCTTAAATGCCATGTGGTGTCTAAGATGAATGCTGAGAGAAGTGGGACATTTGGGAGAACTGAGGAAATCTGAATAAAGTGAAGACTTTAAGTAACAATAATGTATGAATATTGGTTCTTTAATTGTGATAAATTTTACACACTAATGTGGTACATTAACTATAAGGAACTGGGTGTGGGGTACACCAGAGCATTCAGTACAACATTCCCATATTTCTGTATATCTAAAACTGCTATAAGGAATGTATTGGATTTCTGCAGTATGGGCTGCTCACAGGCCCTTCTCTGGGTCAGCAGCACAAGACCCACCCATCTCAGGCAAAAGGGGTAAAAGGCTTGGCCCTAGTTAGAGGCCTGGGAGCCTGTCCTCATGGCCACAGGACTCTGGCCTGTTCCTGTTTTGTCTACAAGTTCTTACCTTGCTGCTGCCTGGTGACTTCCTCCTAAGAACCCATGTTTACTCCTGGCTGGGAGTAATTGCTCCCTGAGGGACACTCTTCCTTGGCCCTTCTTTGCTCCCCAGTGACCTTGGCTTCAACCTTGAGCAGACAGACTCAATTTAAAGGTCAGCAGCAAAACAAACAAACAAACACCAAATTGAAGGAATTGGGGTTTTTAACCCCAAGGTTCTATATCCCCTGTAAGCAAAGTAAGGATATTATTTATCTTTCATGAAAATATGGTTCTTTTCAATTTAGATAGAATGCAATTTGAGGCCCATCCTTTATATCCTTGACTTTTAGACTTCCTTTCCTCATTTTACTTTGAATGTTTCTGAAATGATAGCTTTGATTTAGCACTGACAAGTTTACTGCAATCATTTAGCTCCTGTCTTTTACTATTTCAGTTTGAAATGTTGAAGTGCCCAGAGACTCTACTTCTGCCTCCAGCACCATCTGTGCAGCTGATCTGTAAGGGGGAAAAAAACACCTGTGGTTCTGACTCTTGATAGGCCATCTTTGAAATAAGCTACTCTGACTGCACAAGCTGGAGGTGGCTGACTCAGCTTCCTGTGAATTAGGGGCTAGGGGTCTCAGAGAGAACATGTGGATGCACAGGCAGAGTGCACTCTGGATGTAAGCTGTGAACTATGGGGCAGCAGGAGCCAGAGGAGGACACAGTCATCTGTCCCTGAATGTGGATGATCCTGTGCATTGTAGAAAATGGTATGTGTGGCAGTGGGTGCTTAATGGTCCCCAGCAATGACCCTCAGATTGAGCACCCTGGGAATTAAGAACCCCCAGTCCATCCTGTTGGATCATTAGCCCCCTAGTTCTGCAGGGGCACAGTTTAGGCTCCAGTAAGCAGTCTGTGCACTCTTTGGCTCTTGTTTGGGTGGTGGGCAAAGAGGGTGAGTGAAGTAAACAGGCCACAATCAGGACTGTCACAGACCTCCAAACATTCCTGTTCCTGTGCTCCACCCACCAGGTGTTCACTGTCAGGTACATTTTACTGCAAATCTGTGGCATGTCTGTTCATGAGACACTGGAGAGAGAACAGAACCTGGTTATGATGTGGCCACATTCGCAGTTCCTTGTTCTTAAGCAGTCCTTATTCACAGGGCAACTCCAGGGCAGGTTCTCCTGCCCTTCCTTTTCCTTGAGCTGCCAGTGCCTGGGATATGCAGGGTTCAAGGAAGGGGAGGGAAATGTTCACATTGAAGTTGAGTGATCAGGGTGTAGAGTTCAAAGAAGACAATCTCCTCATCTGAGTTGAATCCCATCCTGCCCAAGCATCCAGGGTCAGGGATGGGATATAAGACAGGTGGTCTTGGGAGGTCTCTGAGGCCTGGGACCTGGGTGAGTGCCTTGTCAGGAGGTCCCAGACAAAACTGAGTTTGAGTTTCATCCTTTCTTTGCTATATCCCCAGTCCCTGGCACACACTGACACCCAGTGAAGGAAGAACCTTCTTACATAGCCCAAGAAAAAGTAAATGGGCTTAAAGCTGGCATTTGGGCTTCTGCAGGTGCATGATCTAGCTGTTTAGAGTGCAGCCCTGGATGCCCACAATCCTATCCCCCACTTACTCTATGGAGCAGCCTGGAGTAGAAATGGCAGGTTTGAGCAATTACAATTTTGACTGCAGAGTCTGATTCCACTTTAATGCACAGTTGTGCTCTGACAGTGACCCCAACCTACTATGAAGCTGGTGGTTGCCCCCCAAGACTCAATCTATTCCAGTTGTCCAGAACATTTCCCAGGTTGTGCCTCTAGCTCTTGTCCCCTTCAGGGCATTTGAACCCCCCACCTCAGCCTCTCCCTCTGCCTGCCTCATCCCCTCTGGGATGAGAATTCCATCCATCCCTGAAGCAATTTTCTGTATAAAGCATTGCCTAATCACCAGCTGAATTGGTCTTTACTCATTGGGAGTTCCTAAATCCAGAGCCTGATGGTCTGCCTCTCTGGTTGTGTGCATCTTTGATGTCACATTCCCAGACAAGCACAACACCTTATGCTTCACGGTCCATCTCCCATTAGCTTTCATGTGTCAGGATGATGTAGGAAGCATTCACATTATAAGGAAAAGAGACTTCACTTTGTGAATTACTGAGCAATGCAGATCCAGCCACTTACAGGAAGGAGTTGCTGTCATGGGAAGTGAGTATGTGGAGCTGGCAGAGGTTTCAGGGGAAGACCCAGAGGGGACAGTTAATTTTATGATTGTCTCCCTTATTGTAGGGACCTGTGGTAACATTTAGTTATGTTTTTCCTAGGGCAAAATCACCACTACCAGCATCTCTGTAGAGTCTTATTTGGACTGGCCTGCAGGGAGAATTGAACACCCACACAGTACTGGTGGCTCCCACCATCCAGGTGCTCTTTGTTTCCTGGTACCACTCAGAGATGCTCACCCACCCTATGGCAGCAAACAACCACACAGCTGTGGTGGTTTGTCCTGCAGAGCTTTTCAGAAAATGCACAGCTACAGGGTGCCCTATCTGCTTCTCCTTTTCCTGATGGCTTTTGCAGGGAACTACCTTATCCTCATGGCTAGCTGCCTGAATCCAGCCCTTCACATGCCAATGTACTTCTTTCTCACTAACCTGGCCATCTTAGACATCTTCTGCACTTCCACTGTTCACCCCAAGTTGCTGCAGAACATGGTGAGCAAGGGCAGCACCATCACTTATGGGGGATGCATGACCTAGCTTT